>QNGE01003470.1:46606-83373 GCA_008508345.1 Paragonimus westermani | reverse complement strand
AACATAGGACCACGAACACGTACACTCATTTGCACGGCTGACGTACATCCACGCACAGTGGGTAACAGTACATTGACATTCACCCTGGTGGCACTTCCCCCATAGTGCGTGCACACCATTCCGATAGTCGCTTCTGGTCCAGCGTTTTCCTGACGTTGAGTCTTGCCTTTCAGCTCCCGAATGTACGCACCGTACTACTTACAAGTGAGACTTCCTATTATACAACAGTTTGACAAATGTAATTATACGGATAATTAAGTAAGCGAATCAGAACTGTGAAATTGCTCAAGAAGGGATGTAGGTGCTCGTGCCCTAAACACGTGTAACTACAGTTTCGAATGCCCGTCAGGACAAAATAGACAGGCTGAATAACAGTACTATCACTATTACATCGACAATGCTCGTTTCGAAGTCAGTTCTTTGTGACATTGATAAGCTAAAAGAAAGCCACGAGCTCGTAAAAATCGATTGTCAGGAATGTGATAAAGTAGTCAGTACCAAGGGAGTACAAATCGGAAGAGCGAACGATTTCCACTACTAATCAAGTCAGCTTAAGTTCTGTGTCAGAACTAATCTGATCACTAAGTTCGATCAAGTCGAACATTGGATGTTAGCCGTAAAACTGTCCAATGGAGCGGCCAGACAAGCACACGGTAGGAATGATGAACAATGACAGACGGGCTAAACGAGTACAGTGATCAAGGAGTTAAGCTTGGGGCTTCTGCTTCGGCACCCTCGTGATCAGAAAACCTTTCACAGGACAGTATGTACAAAACTTTGCCCAACTACATCCATGGATACGGTACCCTGATGACCCTTATACATCAGATCAGTAGGGGCTGGTGGACCGCCCAACGAACATCCGGATAGCAAGGATAGCAGCTTCTGTGTTTACTCACCAAGTCGCTTCATGCACAATTCTTACAACAATGACCGTGGAAGCTGATATTCCCTCAATGCTTGCTGCATGTGTGTAAGAAGAACTGCTGGCTTCATGTCGCCCAATCGTAATAAGTGGAACAGTTGTCCAAGACACACTTTCCCAGACGACTCTGCTTCCTTAAGAATTGTTTGTTTGGTAGACTTATGATGATCTATTGGTCAACCTAGTAAGACACTGTTAACAAGGGCTGGCTTATCGCGTAGAAGGCGGCGTATAAGCTGCGGAAGAGGCTTCATGAATTAGTTGTTATACGTCGATCTTTAAAATCCATTTCCAGCACAAGAAAGCAAAACTCTGGATTACGACCCTCGAATGTGGGGCTGCTAAAGTGGTCAGCGATAAAGAGGATGAATATTTGACTTAATCCCTTTAATATTAATAGCAAATGAACGGAAATAGATGAGACAGAACCCACCAGATACGCTCATATTTTGTGTGCTGTCGAAACACACGAAAGAAATGGTTCACTGAACTCGTACATTCGTTACGATATAAAACGTTGGCGGGCCCACCAGTCTATATGATCAATCGAACTAAGATGACCGACAGAAAATAACGTAAGGAAAATATCAAGGGTATGTCACCGTCACACGAAAACGATGTGCGAGCGCGCGCGCGCAATAAAACGGAACGGGAATACAGTGAAACAGTAAGTGCGCGTGCGGTGTGGATCGTACGCTCGAGTGTGCGGGGGTACTCGTTCGAAAAATGTTTGAACTCACGCGGAGTTATGAAAGAATGGGGAAATAGATGGTAGTTAATCTTCATACCTTTTCGTTGATAAATAAATAGAATCATTTCCAAGCTTCCTCCTAGAGGATGACCAGAGAGTAGGCCTTGACAGTCTGTGAGTTCCCGTTGGCTGTGACTGGTGCCATGAGCGCGGATGGCCCAACTTCCACTTCCAATAATCTAAGCAAAAATAATAAGTTCGAACGAGTTCTTCGTCAAAAATTCCCCATACATATTGCCTGTCATAGTAAATGTTATAACTCCACATTTTCTCATATAACGCGTGGAATTACATTCTCCCTCCCAAATCCCATAATATCCATTGAGCGGGGAAATTTTTCTACTACATATGGACGCACGGAACTTAGTCTAAGCTGAACGGTTCACGAAATGCTCAACTTTGTGATGTTTACGAGCAATCGACGAAATGCTGCGTTGGAATCTGCCCATTCGTTCGCTAAATTCTGGGATTTTCCGCCATGCCTCGCCAAAGCCGATCTATCTTGACAATCTCCGGACGCCAATTTTTTTCCCTAACAACAAGAAATTCTGAAGGTGACCTTGAAATATTTGAAAAATCGCCCATCCCACAACCTACTAAACAGTGAATTAGTGTAACATCCCATTTTTTGAGACTAAATCGGTGAAATGAGCGAACTATCTATTTTTCTGTTGCGTGCGTGAAAATTCCATAAACTACAGTCGGTTTCTCTTTGAACACGTAATTCTTGCAACAAACTTCACGTTTGTGCTACTGTTCAATTAATCGTTGATATGTGGTTTGTAAATATCCACAGTGATCGCGCATAACCAAGCGTGCTTCTCAATTATGCGTTGAGAAATATATATTATTACTATTATTTTGTAGTGGAGCAACACACAGAAGACACAGTTGGAAATATTCCTTGGAGTAACCTGTAAATATTCATGACACCAGCCCACATGCAACCTAGTTAAAGATGGATGAATGACATCGCACTTTTTGGACTGAATCCACAGAACAAAAGAACCATACGCTCTACCGCTGCGTGTGTGAAAGTTCAGTTAACTACAGTCATTTTCTTCCCGATCACGCCTTTCTTGGTGGCAGATTCCACGCTTGTGTTAATATTTAATTATTTGTTGTTTTGTACCGCCCGTAATTATCTGCAGTGATTTCGCATACCCCAGCGTGCTTCTCACGTATGCGTTGAGAAACACATTTTCATTCATATTATTGAGCTTAATACAAATACACACAACATCATACCATGCGTCAACAGACAGCACATCAAACCAAGAAACAACACAGCGTCACCGTCCATAATGGACGTGTCTGCCTTTTTCCCGTCTGCTCCCCTTTGACCAATCTGACAAGGTAGAACCTACGGAGACGGAAGTTGCAGTCAGCACAGCCCTCCGGATCAAAACACCACACTAGTCTGGCCGTCACACCAATGTAACAGAAAAGGTCAGAAAAGTCCCGCCCATGAAGTAGGTCGCACACACGACAGTTTGGTGTGTGATCGAATCTGTCTATTTGGTACGCGTGCTTGTTATTGTAACCAACTTTGTTTTTTCGCAGTGATCACACCAGATTGCGAACTATCAAACCAGTCAGTATTGTCAACGGCTGCTGCTGGTCCATACTTATGTTGCTTGTTTTATCTGTTCGGAAGTTCAGCGTGCCTCAACTTTCTTATTGGTACGGGTGCAAAGGTTACTGTCACACCATCAGCCGGTGACAGACCCTTAAACCGGTGTTCATCACTCTCCGGACCGCCAACCGCACCACCCTTCAGACCTGCGGGGAGAAATTACTCACTCTCGATCTTAGTCCCATTCAACAATTCCACTTAAACTTCACTGTTGCAGAAGTATCGCACCCAAATTTCGGCATTGAATTTCTCACTTCATTTGGACTCGTGGTGGATATAGGAAGCCGGAAACTGCTGCACACCACAACAGCTCTGTGCGCACACGGGAGGGCCACGTCAATTCATTGATTGGGATTTCGTTCGATTTTTCCACACAACAATTTCAGAAATCTGTTTCAAATGTTCCCAAGCCTTATCAATACATCAGGCTAACTGTCACAAATAAAACGCGACGTTTTTCACTATATTGCCACTAATGGATCATCTGCCGTTGCTCTTCATCGTCACTTACCACTAAATATACTCAAAATCGGCGAAGCCGATTCCGAGGGTCATTTAAGACTCGGGACTATTCAGCCTCTCAGTAGCTCTTAAATCTCACCTCTGCCAATGACGCCAAAACCTACACCCAGAGACTGGTGTCTTTGTGGCAAGTGCCGCTCTTTGAGAAACGCCACTGCCCCTGACAGGTATCCAACTCTTCACGTTCACGATTTTCGATCACTCTGCACAGTATGACCATTTTCCCAAGGCCGGTTCTATTTCGGGCTTATCACCTGATCACCGTGACCTTAGGATAAGTTGCGTAGACAGAAATCACCAACCAAGTTGGACGGCATGAATTTGTTCGCGGGCCAATTGGTAAGCGAAACGCTGCTCAAACCTTTCAGACGTTCATGGACGGAGCCCGCTATTGCCAACGGATTCAGCTGATTAACATTGGCAGCATTCTCAGAACAAGCAAGGACTCATCTGAACACACGTCACATCTCCGTGCAGTTTGTGAACGTTTTGGCTAGTATGGCATAAACCGGAACGCAATGAAGTGTGTTTTTGAGGTAGACAGCATTCATCTTTTGGGGCACCGAATCACTATTGACGGCATTGAGTTTCTGCCGAAGAAAATCGCTACTCTTACAGATTATTCACCACCGCAATCTCAGAAGTGCCTACCTCGGTTCTTAGATACGATCGTTTTATCCCCACGGTTTTGGGTTATTGAAACGTTTAACGGAGTTGTTAAAGGATAATCGTGAACATTTTTTATCACTACTGGGCAAGGCTGCACTCCGCACAGCCAAATACGAATGACGATCCCAACATGCGTGTAGGTGAAGATTTGACTCTCAATTTACAGACCGATGCATCCCAACCAGCGGTCAGTGCGGTCCTGCAGCATGTCGTGAACGGTGAAGTCCAGCCATCATCGTTTTCCTCTCGCATGTTGTAACAAGCGCAAGCGCGCTGAAGTACCTTCGACTGCGAGTTGCTGGCTGTCTTACCGGCCGTTAAACATTTTCGTCGTCTGTTGGAAAGCAAGAGTTTTACTATCTTAACATCAAGAGCCACTTATTTATCCTTTAAACGCCAAGCTCAACTGCCATTCTCGGCTAAAAGTTTGACAGATGGACTATATCCCCCAGTTCACAAGAGACACGATGTGTCGTGGGGGACAGAAACATTGCTGGCGACGCCTTATTCAGACACCCTATGCGGCCTACACCAAACTGACACCATCCAATCGGAGGCGGTGGCTCAAGAACAAAACAACGACCTGAAGTTGCAGCATTGTCGCATCCCTTCACCTAGACTTTGGTGGCTGCTTCTGGCCAACTGCGGAGGCACGAGCATACGTGGTTCCACGACAGTCAGCCTTCGTTCATTTGTGCCAATGAACTTAAAACGCCACGTTTTCAAAAGTCTCCACCGCATTTCCCACCCAAGCATTTGTGTTACCGTCAATCTGGTATGGGACCAAGTTGTACGGTCGAATATGCATGAAGGCATACGAAAGTGGGCAGTGGCTTGCATTGATTGCGAACGCGGCAAAGTCCACCTACATGGAATCATAGCCCCGTGTACACCCGATATCCCCGACGCACGTTTCAGCCACGTCAATGTTGTCATTGTGGGGCCAATGCTGTATTCGAAAGGTCATCGGTATGTATTAACCTGAGTTGGCCGTTTCACTAGATGGCTAGCGGCAGCACCTGTCTCCAGCACAAATTCCTAAACAGTCACGCGCACTCATGGACGGGTGGATGCTTACCTATAACGCCAACTACTGCACCCACTGAAGGAGATACACATTTCCAATCAGTGCTGTTTGGGGGTTACAACCGGTTACTTAAAGTCGCTCGCACCAAAACCATTGCGTACCATCCGGCGGCAAACTATCTATTTGAGAGCTTTCATCGTCGTTCGAAGGTAGCTTCAACAGCTTGACCAGATCCCCGGGTGTCATGCTTGGATTTCGATCGACTGTTAGTTGCATCACCGCAGAAGTAGGTTATGGTAGGACACTGCGTCATCCTGGTTGTCTGTTCCGTAAGCCGAACGCCAGTCAAACTAATGTTGACGCCACCTCCTTCGTGCGGTTGCTGAAGTCATGCATGGCAAAAATCCAGCCTGAGCCTGTCAGGTCGAACACCAAGCGATAACAAAAGCACTCCAACGCGGAGTTTTTTGAGTCTATTCCCGTTCATGTCGAAGCCATTGAAGCCCCTCTTCAAAAGCCACACTTCGGATCGTTCCGTTTGATTGAGCGATTCTCCAAGTTCCACGTGGATGACGACAATGGATCCTACGATCCAGTGTGCACTGGCGGGCTGAAAGTCGAAACTTACCTACATCGTCCTACAGCTACTGATGTCGATCCTACTCTTAATGGCTCGTACTTCACACAGCCAGTGTTCAACGAACAGCTGGTACCTTCTCAGTTCAATCCAAAACTTCTGTCGACCTCCACCACACTCACAAAGGTCGAACGGCCAGATGGTCGTCAGTCTTCAAAGGTTAGTGTGCTCAATATTAACTCATTTTAACCGGGTGTTTCCATTTTTTTACAGCTCTAAGGAGAAGTTCTGTTGGGTTTTGTGCGTGTTTCCATGCTTTGCTCTATCTTCATATTTTGCCTACACCAGTTGTCCCTGTACATAACGCACAACACTTGTTTGAATTTATTCGACTTAACGATAGACTTCTGGTTTGCGCGTCTCGTCCCCTTGGTGTGTCAGCTCCGCCTAGGTCAAGATTACCTATAGCTATTCAGCGGCTGCATTTTGAACTGGCTATTGGTGTTGCTATCTTTTTATAGGGCTTGTCCACTTCAAGCGTTAAGGGGGCAACAAAAGTCAGTATTATTCATAAATGGCTGCCTGTGGTAGAGATGTCTACTTTACACCTTCGTTATACTGGTAGGAAGGACGGTTAAACTCCGAGCAGGCAGCCATGGGGGCAACTTCTGTGAAGAAACGTCGTAACTCCTTCCCGTTTAGAAAAACTGGGCACGCTTGGTCTTAGTGATTAACTGAACTGAGAGTGAAAATTAGGGCTAGGCAATCAGACCCGTGTGAGAAAGGACTCTAGAGCAGCCCATACGGTGGTAAGAGTACGTGTGTTTATTCGCATTCTTCCAACAAATAGTTCTATGCACGCTTATATTTGGCTCATCTGCACTCCAGGGGCTCCCAAGTTTCCAAAAGTATCTAGGTCTTCCCCACCTCAATTATAAGCTCACACTTCCTTGCTCCGAATTCAGCCAAACGCCTCGCATTCTTGCAGGCTTTACACTGGGGGCGCATTTGGTCGGCAGAATTACATCATAGTGAATAAGCGTTCCACCAGCTTTGAGACGGTTACCCAAAAGTACATTAGCCAGAGCACAACATGCTTCTTCGGTTACTCCACATCTACCTAAATGTGAAGGAAAAGGAGAGTTATAGGTGTCTGGCTGTGGAAATTGAGAAACTTCACACGACGGGTTCTAGCCGAGGCACAATTCGAAGTCGACTGATAGTATCTAAATGTTGTCTGACATCCACAGTTGAGTCCTCAACGGTGAGTAAATTTAACTTTATTGTTTGACACCGCCTGCGATGGTTTCAGGTATCACTTGCCTGAACCTGTTTGTCATACCTTCAGGACACTTGAGACTAAGCATAGTTAATGTATGGCTTTGGAAAACAGTTGTTTGAGTACATGTGAAACCGAAACAGACAGCGGTATGAAGAGAAGAATTACGTCACTCTGGTCGCCACCCTTAATATCACCGATCCTGGTGCACATGTAGAATGATGCATTCAAAGTTTCAACGTTGTAAAAATCCAGAAACTTTATCTGCTTTGAAAGCTTGAGTTAATTTGGCTGGCATTCACGACCATATGATAGCACGTCGGTTACATGAACCCAAAAAAAATTAGCGGAGAAGGGATTGGAGGGTAAGACTTCAGTGGGAAAAGTGCGTAGAGCTGTATGTACAACAACAACAACACAGAGCTGGTTGTTGCCATCTGCCAGGCTTCTGTTGGAGCACCATGGAACGTGACCTGCCTTACCTCGCATGGTCAGGCACGCGAGGCGTTCGGCCCGGAACTTCTGTGCTACAGTTGCCACGACAAATGACGGCGTGCAATGTATTACGTTTGCCACTCAACAAAATGATAATAAAGTGACAAAATGATTGTTTGCAACAGCAAAAGCAAGCAGGTGCAGAGCAGCCGATCCAAAATAGGGAGGTACGCAGTGTGTGAACGAGGAACGTCTGTACAATTAGTTCACATTGCTCACGAAATGGTCAGTCCCAGTGGTCACCGATCGATCGATAGACAAATACTCGACGTGTTTAGAACAATCGAGGACGCGTCAGCCGGTCATACCATCTCTTCCTTCGTTAGTTAAGGTTATCCGGCCTGAAAATGGTCTACCCAATGATGATTGTATCGGGAGAGACGCAAGGGTAATTTGACAGGAAACAATGGCTTGGATGTTGATAAGTCGTGTGATTCTGGGGTGGAGACGTCGAAGATTCGCCGTCTCCCAAGCTTTATATCAACGGGCACACGTGATCTAGACGGCGTGGCACAATTCTCCCGACTTCCTGTTAAGCCTGTATGACCTACGAGTCTTGTGCTCTCAGAGGCACACTGTCGAGGGGTGTGATGCATTCTTGGCCATGAGCGTGTCCACAAGCTGGGACAGATCGCTAAGGCTTGACTGTCGCTTTGTTTGCCTCAACTTATACCTCCGAGCCTCAGGCTTCATACTTAGGATGCGTTGCGATTTTGACGGCTGCGGTGGGTTTTACCACAGCATACTGCACCCTACGTGCACACAGCCCGTGGCCAAGGAAGATAATTGACATCAGGGTACCTGCAATATGGCCACTACAGTTAAAAGCTCTAAAGACTGCGTATAGTACCAGTGAACCCTGAGTCGACACATAAATCAGTGTCAACGTATGCATTCTTACACCGTGGCTCAGACAAAGTACCCACTCCAGCGTATCAGTGTCGTAGGCACTCAGTCCATCCCATCAGTCACAAAAAGCTGAGCAAAAGCTGAGCATGCTGAAACTGTTTGAATAAGATGGAACTCAACCTGTTCTTTTCATGACTACACAAAAACCTCGCGTTGCAACCCCTCCCTCTTCTCCCTCTGATAGAGAGCCTGACAACTTCTCCCTTCTCATTCTATATACCGGCCGCACATAGAAAACTGACACGTAAATTCGGCAGTAATCACATACTAGGAAAAGCTTATATTTGATCTCCTTTCACGTTATTTCATGACGTCTGTTCGCATGTAGTATATATTTCATCAATCAGCACAGTTCTATTAACGTTATATAAAGGGTTATGTCAGAATATCACGGTTCATTGTTCGTCATATTTTTCACAGTCAGTTTCACGTTCTCCCGTTTATCGTGTGATGTCGCTTTCCATTCTTGGCTTCACTGACACATCTTAGGCGAGAAAACATTCCACACCGCCCGGACACTCAAAATCCCCTAATGGTCGGGTATTTCGCGAGATCCGCTAAATTGTTCGAAGGTTGAGTGAAGAATGTAGTCCAATCGAGAGGTCCAACCGTTCCCCCGCAAAGTTATGTGCTTTTCTATCTCCCCCATCCTGACAAAATTTTCTACACATTTTCCCTGGAATATCCACATGGAATAATGATGAAGTGCTTTAACAGTGCATCCCCTCCATCCTCCAAACACCTCTTTTTGCATGACCTTGATCATGAGGTCAGTGATCACCCTGTGGAGTGTCAATTGATGTAACAACTCAACTACTTTGATTGACTTTGAAAGATTCTGCGTGCCATCATCCCAGATGATTGTATCTCATATTTTCTTCCTAAAGTGGAATTTTTCCCCTATATAATGTCTAATTTGTTGTTTTATTTACATGGCTGACTCACTGTACAATTCAACATTGTGGTTTTTTAAATCTGTATATGACTTTAAGATGTACACACTGGTCACGCCTTTCTGAGCGTGCTTCTTACAGTTCTGTCGAGAAATGTGCTATTATCATTACAGCTGTGAACGGGTTGCAAGAGTGCAAGGATGTCCGTCTGAGAAGTGTTGCCTCGGTTGGGTAGAAGACGGTCGACATAAACAATGCTTATTCAGTGACCGACTTACCTATATGACCTGTCCTGTCTATAAAAAAATAAGCTCAGAGACGGCCACACTTGACAGATCATCTGTTTAGTGGGATTCACGATGCCCAAGTAAACATTCTTATCCGCTGTGAATTGCCAGGGGCTCATTGTGTCATGAACCAGAGATTCGGAAGGCGCGAGCAGCCCTATAAAATTAGATTGGTATTTGTTTGGGCTCTTAGTGGCCCCCTTCAGAGAAATCCACAAATGAGTGTGTCAGTAACTTTCATCTGTCAGGAAGGAACTAATCTGGCAGATACGGCCATTTGTTCGTACAAGCAAGGGTTCGGCGATACCGTGACACTCGAGCTGTCCATGTCGGAGGGAAGTCTGGCCGCCCTCTCAGTCTTGCATTATTCAGTGAATCTCTGAATGGGAAGTATGGAGTTGCTCTTCCGTGACTAGGTTAGACGACGGTTGTGAAGCAATAAGTATGCGTTGCCGTCAAGAAGATTGTCAGGCCCGCGCGAACGAATTATACAGAACGAAATCCTGAGCTTGGATTACAGCGCATTCATTAGCAATCATATTGACATAGGTTACGTGAAAGAAGTTCTTGACCGTCATCTTGAACCAAGTTACTTCAGACGGTGGCATCTACCACCTCATTTCGCGGTGAGCCTTAAAAACTGGGCAACTTACAGGTTGTCTTTGATTGTGTGGCCAAGTTTCACGGTCACTCAGTGGACGATAGATTTTTTCAAGGGCGGAATGTGACCACTAAGTTGGCAGGCCTGCTACTTAGGTTTCGATCAAAACCTGTTGTTGTTGCAAAGGATATTGAGAAAGTGTTCCCATATGTGAGAGTGCCTGAGAAGGATCGCATAGCATCCTGCTCTTCTTGGTCGGCGGAATACAATCTGAATGTGTTTCCTGCGGCATATCATATAATAACAATAATAATATATATTTCTCAACGCATACGTGAGAAGCAGACTGGGTTATGCGCGATCACTGCAGATCTTTACAAAACATACAAAAACAAATTATTTAACAGTAGCACAAACGTGAAGCCTGCCGTTGAGAAGGACGTGATCAAAAGGCAAATGAGTGTAGTTTATGAAACTTTGACGCCCGCAACAGAGAAGGAGGTGGTTTGCTCGCTTTACAGATTTAGTCTAAAAAAGGATGTTACACCCATTTACTTTTCACAAGATTGTGGAATGGGCAATTTTTTAAGTATTTCAAGGTCACTCCAGGGAGAGCATCCAAACGCATCTTCGGAGTGCTTCACCACTAGTGGATAGAACTGGCGTCCGGAAAATGTCAAGGTAGGTCGGCTTTGGTGAAGCAGGGCCAAAAATCCCGAAAGCCAGCGTACGATTGGACAGATACCAACGCATGATTTCGTCAATTGCTCGAAAACATCGAAAAGTTGAACATCTCGCGAACCATTCAGCTAAGACGACGTTCCGTGCGTACATCCGTCGTAGAAAAATTCCCTCGCTCAATAGATATTTATGAGGATCAGGAAGAGAATGTAATTTCACACGTTAGATGAGAAAATGTGGGGTGATGACATTTTTTATGAAAAACAATGTGTATGCAAAAATTTTCTGACAGAAAATTCATGCGATAGTACCAGTTTTGCTATGATTATTAGAATATGTAACCCTATCTACTGTTTGTTTTGGCATTTTGCTACGCACTCAGTGTTTGTTCGGGCGAACGAAGAATTGTGTCGACGGTGTGGAGGACCGTATGAAACATGCGTGTGATAACTGAAGTTCACATGACGTCGTTCTGCTGGACCCATTATTAAGCGCCAAGTTCACATTCCCTATCAACTTGGGCAGTGCCTATACGCGAATAAACGCATGTCACTAGAATAATTTTGAGTTGCAAATGGTTTAGTGGTCGCGCAGTAGGCCGAGTGCTGAATGATCCTGTGAGTAAACCGTATGACAAACCTTTTCAAGCAGGCTGTTCTCGAGGGAAGTTAGGCAGCGGGGTGGTTATCAACGTACTACGCATCCGACGGCTAAATTTTTCTCGGACCACACTCAAAAAGGTCATCAGGTGATACAGAGAGTTTGAAGATGAACATTGCTTTTGTTAACGTAAGATGGCTGTTCAAACCTGTTTTAAAACGCTGAATGTTGTTACTGGATCTGATTTCATTTGGAAGTTTATTCTAACTGTAGGACTTCTTTACAAGGAAGGATTTTGCACGTTTATTTTCCCGGGATATCAGGGTTTGCAAGGCGGAACCTTTTTTCTTAGACTATATGGAGGGCCGTGTTGTAAGTGGACGATAAACGCTTTGGTAATCACATCTGAATATATGAGTATATACAGCAGCGTCAGGCTCAACATTAATCTACGCAACCAAAGTGGATCGATACCGACTATTTCACAGCATTGTCTGTAGGTGAGCGAAGAAGAATATCCTAGTAAGCTTTTGGTAAACGATCGGTGAAGGTTTTCTAACACGAGCCTATCAAACTTGCGCGGATGGCGATAAATGAGAGTGCAATACTCGAGTTGAGGCCGAGCACACATTTTGCAGAGCGTCAGCTTTGCAGCTGGTAGACTGAGCGTCTTTTAGATGCAGCCTATTGTTCCTTTAGTTTTTGCTACCTGAAAACACACTTGTTTGGAGAAACTAAGGGAGGTTGAGTAACGTATTCCTAGATCTCTGACCGAGGTGGTTTGATCAATATTAAAGCCACCTAATCAGACGAAACCATGAGGTAATTTACAACCATGAGTGATGATGTTTGACTTGTTCGCTGAGAACCACGTCACCCATGTTCTGAACCGCAACTACAAGGAAGCTAGATATTGTCGTACATTTTGTAGCCAGAAATTGATGTTACTGCCCCAACGGAATATGTAAACGATTTTGCTATCATCAGCAAGCACAAAGGGCTTGCCTTTTGCAATAACGTCGCATAAGTCGTTTATGTACTTTAGGAAGGGCAACGGACCCAGAACGCTTCCTCGGACCACCCCACTAGTTACTGGTTTTGGTGTTGACCAGTGCTATCCTACTTTGAACGTTTCGGTGCGACCTTCAAGTCATGACGACAGCCAGCTACACAAGAGAACTTGTATGCCAAAAGGTGCTATTTTGATCAAAAAGCGCTTATCAGACACACGATCAAAAGTCTGTTGCATGTCCAACAGCGTGATAATTACCGCATTTCCCGCATCGACGGACGTCGATATATGGTTTGAGAATTCCAACTGACATGTCATACAAGAACGCTTACTAAGGAAGCCGTGCCGTGAAGGGTTTGTAGGGTCTTGTGTCCTTAAGAACTCGACTTTGTGCACCTTTATTAGCCTTTCAAACATTCTCGATAAGATTAACGTGTGTTTGGTGAGACGATAGTTACCAACGTCTTGCCTTGGACCACTCTTGTGACGAGGCATAATGATTGGTGTTTTCCACTCAGGACGTAATATGCTGGATAAAAGTGGCAAGTTGAACAACTTGAGCAAGAGGATGGGTATATCCCCGCCTGCTTGCTTGACAAACATTGGTGGGATACAATCCGGTCCAGGATGGATTGAGCGCTTAATAGTAGCTAAGTGTAAATGAACACTTCGAACATCGATTAGAACATTACTCAAAACTTTATCTGTTTTTGATAAGATATTAGCAGGTAACGGGGTGCTGTCTACGCTAAACGAGGCAGCGAAATATGGGTTGAAGATTTCGCACATCACTACAGAGTCATCGACAACCGTTTTGACTTTGAAAGTAATAATTCTTATAGCAGGGTCCCCCATGGAATTTCTCCGCCTCGTCAGGTGTACTAGTTTCTTGCATCTCTGCTCGCTACGGAGCGCGAGTTTCTCTTCGTTTATATGATGGAGTTGCGAATGACGTTCTACATGTTCAAACGTTTTGCTCATTTGCATCACCGGAGAAAAGTCTGGTGTTCTTCCCTGCCTCGATTTAAGCATTTTAAGTCTGTCAGTTTGTTTTGCAGTAGGGATTTCACCTTGTACACATGAGCCGACACGTTTTGATTCAATGAGGGTCAAAACGTCGATACAAAACGTTAGATGTCTGATAAATTCTCCGCCCGCTGTGCTTTGGTCTGATGTGCGGAAGAAGCTCTTCAGTTCAAGGGTCTTAGTATGGAGAGGAAAGCGTTCCAATCAATGAATTTGATCGGACGGTGCAATACAACTGTCGGTTTGGTAGCCATATTTAAATCACACAGACACTTGACGATATTATGGTCGCCTCCTGGGAATTGCTGTTGAGCCGTTATCTGTGCAGACGAAATACCTATGGTAAATAGAAGATCCAAAATATGCCCCTCTCTAGTGGGCGTTGGGATATGTCGGTTACAACCACTCAGTTGAATGCATGAAAGAAACTCGGCCTGTCTTGCCGGGGCAGAGAATGAGTTCCAGGAGGTATTAGGCATGTTAAAGTCACCGCCCATAGTTTGTGTTCACAAGTTATGTTGGACACATGATTCATTATCTCCACAAGGTCAGTCAGATCATTGTTCAAAGCAGTGGGCTGGCTGTAGATGCATCCTATAAGCAGCTCGCGGAAATTACTAGGGAACATTAACCACAACGAGTTTTACAGTTTATGAAATACAGACTCATCAAGTGTTACTGCGAAAAATTGTTCCTTCTGGTAAATCATGCATCAACCTGCTCTTTCTGTGAGACGATTCCTACGAAACATGTGATATCCCACGATGCTCATCTGACACTCTGGGGTGTCAGTGGTGTACCACGTGTCAATTATGAGAATGATATGGGGAATAGATAGAAAGACAAAGGAGTTTAAAATGTGCATCTTACTAACCAACGATCTTGCGTTCATTAGTAATGAACTTACAAACTTCTTTTTGTCAGATACAGCAGATAAAATGTTGAAGAACTTCGTGACAGATGGGACAATGGGTTGCGGAATACCAAATGGAAAGGCCTGATCTAAGTGATGTACCAAGTTTCTGCTCATATTCGAGTGGAAGTTGTAAACGTTTGGCTCCATGATAGGAAGCGCTGGGAGAGCGCCATTAAAATGGGATGACAGAGTGGGGCTCGTGGAGGGGGGCCAGGTGGCGGTTGGCAAAATATCGGTGGGTGCACTAAAAAGGACTGGTTTGGTAGACATTTGTGTTGTTGACATAATCAGGTGACGACGTACTTGATGGGGTATACATATTGGGAAGTTGGTTCCTAGTAGCACTCTTATTTTGGGTAGGAGGATGAACTACTACGGAGCTACTGGATAAGGGATGGTAACCGTGATCCCAAATATAGTAGTAGAATGACCTAGAAGCAGTGGGAGACAAATGATGCAGTTTTACCGACGAAGCGCTGTTTCTTAGAATGTGGTTCTTAGAACCAGATTCATGACGCTTGTGAAGTTCTTTTGGTTTACCTTTATAGTGCAAATCTGAAATACTGTTCTCCGGTAAGCACCATACTGGTCTTACTGTTGATTTGGAGCATTGTTTAGGTGTTTTGGATCTGCCGTTAGTATTTCCGATTACTCCATATAACGAGGAGAAATTCTTCTGGTGAGAAGTGGATGGCGCTCCTCGTGCAGTTGCGACATCATCAGGGGGCATTTAAGCTGCTTCTCCCAGCGTTCTGAGTGATTATGGATGACATAGGTCTAGAACTTTTTCTAGTCATTATCTCTGTTGACAGAGGGAGACGTTGAGGTCTGAGGGATGAGTTTTTAGCGGTAGCCGTGAGTTTCGTTGCGTAAACTTGAACGCGCCTGACATTATCAGGGCTGAACGTGATTTGTTTCTAAGCGTTCGCCTGGACGAGCGACGTAACAGCCTTTCCAGCTGTAACTTGCGGTTTCAGAGAGCTCGTGGAGCAGTTGGGAGCTACAGTCAGACCAATTAGACTGTTGACTGTGTTCTTTTCTGGGGAAATATTGGCTGGTAATATTCCCCTTTGGAGTAGCGTCTTGTCACAAAACACTTTTATGGACTTAAAATTTGATCAACGCCCAATTTGTTCTTGACTTCTGACAAATTCGTTTGTTACAATTTCACTTGTGGACTGCAGCAACGATGGACGGTGCTTCTGCTGTACTTTCTTGCGCACTCTTAAACAGTGGCACTCTTGTTCTTCCATCTTACTGGCTTCGATTGAGATCATTTTCACCGACAATAGAGGTGTTCTGTCAGGTACGTTGAACACCATCACTTCACTTGCACAGCGTAACCGCTTGCGCAATTTCGTAGCTACAGTATCGATAAGCGTCTCGGCGGCCACGAGGTCTTCGTGACTAGGGGTAGTCTGATGACGGATGTTACTTGAGGCATTCATAATGCCCAGTAGCGGATTTTATTTGTGCAAAATTTCGGCAAGCTCCTCGTTTTTACTGTGTAGTTTTGCTACTCCAGCCTCTACTTCCCTTATTTTTCTAGCCCGATCTACGAATACATTGGCAATGGAAACTGAACACGGTTTGGTATTGTTCCTTTCGTGTGACCTGCTAAGATTTGCTGTTGAGACTGCCGTTTTAGCAGCGGCCTTGATATCCTCTGCGATAGCAGGGGTGGGGCAGGTGTTGACCGAACAATCTGAAGATCTTACTCCTTTCTTCACAGTTATCATGCATTTTTGCGCAGGGATGATCACCCGACGGCTGGCAATTTCTGAAGATTGGCTGACTTAGCGGGCATTTCTATATGATTTTCCAATTTTATCAATAGGTAACGTTAAGAGGTCTTGAAGCAAGTAAATATGATAAAATACAACAAATATACGTGAATTTGAGTGACCAAATGATAAAACTGGGTATGCACTAGCATGCAATAATAACCGGCCTTTTTCGGATAGCGCGCCAGGAGTACGTCCACTGGGATCTGAATTATCCCTGTTCTGCCTCAATTTTGTCTTATAACAGAAGGTTATTATTTATGGGTACCGTTTAAAATACGCGACGGAGAAGACAGTGACGTTTAATTTGAACATCAATGATTGCCTCATATCGCTGTGGGTAACTCGAAATTTGGTTTGAATTTCCTCGCTGTCATTGTTTATTCATATTTTTGCTATCTTGGTGCCCAGTGCATCAAAAAATTGTATACGAGCGTTGCCGTTCATTGTCGAATAGCATAACTCATTGCGTATTGTATTATTCGTGTTCGATAGTATCCGTATTACTTTTTGCCTCGTGTTTTCTTTGCATTAACAGCTGTCATCCTTACTCACGGACCACAACAAAATGACACGCACAAGATCAAGCAGCATTAGTGGATCGGAAGTATGGAGTGCTTGTGGTCGTTTCGGCTGCCGCATGACCGTTCAAAACGGTATGCAACGCCGGACGTGCCTACAGTGATATCTTTTTAAGTGCACTGGCCTCAGGGAGGACCAGTTCACTTTGCTTACTTCTTCAAAAAGGCCATTCATCTGTGCGCTCTCTCTTTCGAAATAGCTGCACCCCACTCAAGGCCACGTTGGATCCTCTGCTCGCCACCCCGAGAGAGCAGAAATCAGACGCGTGCAAGTGTGGCTGCAATGCGTCTAAGGATGTTAGCGCACAGATAGCCACGGTGGAACAAGTCCTGGGTTATACTCAGATATCTTTATCCGGTATGGAGTCAGAACTGAGCTCATTGAGTGAGAACATTGTCCTTGCCCTTCTAGACAAGGCGGCTGCTCGTAAGGCAGCGGCTCTGTCTACTGCTCAAATTAAGGAAGTCGCGACGAGCTTGAAGGATACGGCACTCCGGGAGAAGAGGCTTGTTTTGTGGGGACGATTTTCGACCACACTCTCTCCTGGTGAACAAGCCAGAGATGTTCTGAACGCCTGTTTTCCCTCAGAGTCTACAAAAATGGTTCCCACTAGCAGACTTTGCTCCAAAGCTACCAAGATGTCACTGGGACTCCTTGTGACGTTACCCGCAAACAATAGTACAGAGTAAGTACTGGAGAAGGCGGCTGAACTAAAGAAAAACCACGTAAATTTCAGGGGAGTCTTGCCCGATCGCTCACTGCAGAAGCAACAGAAGCGCTCCCAGCTTGTTAGAACAAGGTAATGCATCAAAGCTGACCCCAACCTCCAGACTAGCGTGAAAGTGCTTACCACTGCTCTCAAGATGGGACCAGGGTTCTCTGATGGACCACCACATGCACCCGTATCAGCGGCTACTGCCCTCAACCCCTTGAAGGGTCAAGCGTCTCTGGATATGCAAGGGGCCGGAAGGGCAGATTCCAAAGGTGTTAAGGACCATCACTCTTCTTGACCCTAAGTCACCTCACCCCAAAAAACGTCCGTCAAGACATTTCATCCATAAGCCTTATAGTCCAGTAAGTCTGGTGGGATCCCACGCACCCAAAATGACCCAAACTTGTCTCATTCCGACGGCTCTTTCCTCGGCTGGATCGGGGCCATTCCGTTCTATATTTTATACTCATCTACAACCCCATCCAACTTTTCGAGAGTGCGAAACTTCAACTCACCCTCCAGAAGTTCTGAAACCAAGAGCGGTCAGAACGTCATCGACCTTGGATCAACAGAAGTGGGCAAAGCGTCTCACAAGGATGCCCACATATGCCCAGGTTGTGATGAAACGGCTACCACCCTCAAGAGGGCTCACGAAACTATGCCGCCAGTTACGCACCCCTTCGCTACTGAGGCTGCTTTCTCAGGCACTTCCTCGTGCAATTCTGTCTCTTCTTGCGCCCAAACAAACGAGGAAGTAGCCCTCAAGTGCGTGTATACCGTTTGCCTGAGCCTTCTGAACAAACTATTAGAAATCAGACAGCTGGTCCGCGACACTAGTCCTCACCTTCTTGCATTAACAGAGACCTGGTTATCCGCGGATATCAGTGATAATGAACTGCATGTCCCTGGTTACTGTTTGTACCAGGCGGACTCCTCTCATGGACGCATGAGAAGCTGCGCCGTTTTCCTAAGCCACAAGTTCCCAGTGCCAGCTCTCGTAGGGGAATTTACTTCCCCAAAGAGTTGCGACACGCTCTGGATCAAACTCCAACTTCGTAGACGTAACATGCTTCTTGCTGGTGTCATGTACCGTTCGCCGTCATGCAGTGCATCCGACGACGAGGCCATTCTTTCTACTCTAGACAGACACGCCCGAAGAGCGTTTCCCTCATCTTCTTATCATGGGTGACTTTAAAGCACCCAAACTCAACCGTATGACGGCTTCTCATGAGGACTGCGGCCGCGGGTTCTGGAAACCCTTGGCAATGTTGATCCATGAGAAAGCATGGACACGGCATGTTCATATACCTACAAGGCATCCTCCAGGACAGACACCCTCCCTGCTCGATCTGACCATTACGAACTTCTCTCACCTGGTAAATAGGGTGGTCATCAAACCACCGCTGGGGCATAGCGACTGCATGCTACCAACCCTGGACTTTATCTGTTACTGGCTCCAAAGTGCTGTCACAAAGGCTTCATTCCGAAACTTCCAGAAAGCTGATTTTAACGCACTAAGGACGTTTTTTAGCACACTCAACCCTACATCCGACTTAGTGAACTCGAACTATCTTTCCTTTAAAGCTGCCATTCACGGAGCCGATAAAGCATTTGCTCCTCAAAAACCATGCGAGTTCTCTCGTGCACCGCTTCCGCGGAACATACGCTGTCTTCTTGAACTGCGTTCTCGTCTAGTCTCTAGGCAGAAGACAACGGGTAGGCCAGTAAATCCACAGGCCTTTTGCACTGTATGGAACAGGTGCAAGCGGGAAATCCGTCAACCCTTGCAACAGGTACAGTCAAAAATCTCACAGGTAACTCACGAGAATAAATTTCTTTTCAGGTAGATACGTCGCCAGAGAGAAACTAAACCCTCAGCGCTTTCTCTGCGGCTCCCCGACTGAGAAACCTCCTACAGCCCCCAAGCGGTTGCCGAGGTGTTCAGATAATACTATTCAACCATCTACAATGTGGAACTGCCAAACTGGCATCAAATCCTCCCGTGGAGACACTTCCAATACCCCCTTTTGACAGGTAGATTCTCCGTGTCCGACGTTCAGGACCTCTCGCTCAAGATCAATCCTTATAGTGCCATGAGACCAGATGCGATCCATCCCCGGATCTCCAAAGGAACGGCCCTCGGTCTGGCGGTGCCTCTTTTTAATTTGTTTAAACAGACACTTCAGACAGGTACTCTTTCAGAGGCATGGAAAGAGGCCACTGTCTCACCTATATTCAAAACAGACGATCGGCACTCTCCTGCGAGTTATCGGCCAATTGGCCTTACCGGCATCCTATGCAAGATGATGGAGAGACTGTTAAAACGTACCCTTTTTAAGCATTGCTTGAATATGCCAATCAAGTCGTCTACACCGGATTGAAGAAGGACATATTCGACAATAAACGTGTCCAGCGAGTAGCCACCAAAGTGGTCACTGGCTTACGGCATCTCTCCTATAAGTCTCGCTTCAAAATTCTTGATATTTATCCACCTGAGTTTCGATGGCTCTTCGGCGACTTAATTCTTATACACTTTCTCTTTAGAGCAGGACTCGTGCAACAATTCTTCCACTTGGTAAGTGATAATAGTCGAGGAAGCCACAACAAGAAGCTCTATAAGCTTCGCCTTCGGACCTTTTTAAGACAACAGCTCTTCTTCTATAGAGTTATCAATTGCTGGAACAATCCTCCACTAGAGATTGTTAGCTGTTCTTCTAAGGACTGTCTCGAAGTGTTGCCGGATTTTCACTTACTTAATAAACCGTTAGATTAGGAATTTACCCTGTTATACTAGATTATTATTTGACTATGTTTTTGGTACTTTCTGTAACCCCCACGAACAGTGCTACACCCTGTTTCCAATGACTGCCTTTCAGGTCAACAGAAAACCGCCGGACACCGAAATGAACAAGTTGACTGGATCCGGATAAGTTGGGCCCCCAGACTTGAACCCCCTGTACGAATCGTTGAATAGCTGAATCGGATTCGATGTCGCTAAGTGGTTCGTAAAACAAGCCTGTGGTTCACTCCTGAAAGAGGGTCCCCACCTGAAGAAGGGGTTTTTGAACCGCAGAAAAGTTTTGAATTGCATCCCCTCTCGGAGCGTGCCGATCCTTTGTGTAGAATGTGAGCTGGACCCTCACTGTTTGAACCTACACCGGGTGTCCAGTGGTACACAAAAAACGTTGATTTCGTGCTGAATTCTCCCCTACCGGATAAATTAATCTCTAGAAGTCTTCTGTTATCATGCCTGCCGGCCTTGTATGATCCTTTAATATCTGTCTCGTTTTGGTTGCTGCTGGGGAAACGCTTACCGCAAACACTACGCCAAGAAGGTTTGGGTCGGGACAAGCCCGTTAGTGCTGGCGACCAACGTAACTGGCACAGTGACACCGCACGTTTCTCGTTGTAATCGACCTATCAGAAAGTTCGGTTCACAGAGTGTCTAAATGCACCTCTTTTTTGGTGCTTGGAAAATTGGTTACCGCGTCATTATGTACACGCGCCTTTACACAGCAAACGGGCAACTAGGCCCGGCATTGTTGTCTTCTAAGTCCAGACTAGCTCTACTGAGAGTTAACTCTGTCCTTCGATTGGGACAGGATGCTGGCGTTCTGGCGGTTCGTGTTTAGGAACCCACCGGGTTGGAGATGACGCGCCCATTAACACAGAGGAACATGATATCAGTGGACGGTACATCTGTGTCTCACGTGCCCGGTTTATCGAGCTGGCCTGAGACCCTGAATACTATAGCCTGGTTGCACAGCCTTAAGTCGTATTGGATTATTACAAAGCGTCGGCAGAATGGTATTGCGGCTAACAGAGGTCACTTGAAACTGAGCGAAATTCAGTATTCTGAGAGAGATGTCGGATATTTGTGCTTCATGGTGGACGGAGTGACGTAGACAAACTGAGTGCAATCGGTACATAGTCCGCGTTGAGAGTGCAATGTGTTGGTCATGGAAGACGGATTGTGCTTGAACCCGCTGTTCAATGTCGGACACTCGAGAAGCTCAAATGATGACAGACGTGAAAGACGGCTTTCATTGCTGTGTGGTTCCTTGGGGTTGGTGCCGCACTCTATGCCTGGTACATTTTGGGTTTGAGGTCTTTCGAAATAGCACCTAGTCAGACTGAGAACCAGGGCTGAGTGGAACCACTATTGTGCGGGCAGACTGATCGTGTTTGGGTTTTGTGGTCCGGTGTGTCGGCCTCTGAAGTACGGTCGTGAAAATCCTGCCCAACTCTATTCCCCAGAGTGTTTATCTCTGTTCATTCAACCTCCCCCCATTTGTGACCGTTAGTTGGACCTCGACCTCGACTTCTTTGTTCTATCGCGCCAGCTTGTTAGCTGCGCGGATAGCCAGTTGTCACTAATTTTACCGTGTTTTAATGGTGGGTGCATCACCATTTATTGAAGCTTGGCTCGCCTCTATCGGTTTTGAACTTTTTGATTGCTTGGAAGAACTCTTTCGGGTATGAACGCCTTATAATGTCATTATTAGCTAGACCTTAGCCTGTTCGGTACCACGTTGTAATTCATTTTCCCTAAGACGATCCGTCCATCAAAACTGTTGAGGTTGTCCAGTTATTCACCTTGAAAATTTGTTAAATAGTACTATGAAATTGCAACCCACTCTTGTTTTGAATATTCGGGTTCGTTGGCCTTTCGTTACGTGCTGCTCAGCCTTAGTGGAAGAGCCGAGAGAAGTCGCGGGATAAAGTCATTGACAGACTCACCAGCGCGTTGGCATACTATGTGAAAATTATGGCGTGGTGTGAAACATATTGTTGTCTTTCTCATACGTTGCATAGTTATTCCACTTCGGATGAAAAATCCTGTTTGTTGTGCAACCGCAGGTTGACGAAGTACCGTTGTCCTTTCTGATCGCGATGATTACGGAATAACTCAATTTTTAAAATGTCACCAACATTCTGGTTATTGCTACTCGCAGTAATCGGGTGAATATAATTTGTGAGAGTAGTTTTCGACTGTAACCAGTGTTCGAGAGTAGGATTTTCTGTAGGTGAGCTCCAAAATAGAGATGCGCAGGAAACATTCGCTATGGACCAATTTATTTATGTCCACCACCAATTCCTTGCGTTGGCCGCTTAACAAAATGATAAAAATAGTGATAAAACGGTTGTTCGCAACAGCAAAAAATAGCACGTGCGCAGCAGCCGATCCAAAATAAGGAGGAATGCAATGTGTGAACGAGGAACGTGTGTACGATCAGTTCACATAGCCCACAAAATGGTCCGTCCTAATGGTTATCGATTGATCGATCGACAAACACTCAACTTGTTTAGAAAAGTTGATGAAGTATCGGGCGGACACATCATTGCTACATATAAATTCGGAATTTTTCGCACATATCCGCCAAGCCTGCCACTCGTGACCACATATATTACCCAATTTCGGTTTTGTTTTGATTCCAGAGGACTTGGTAATCCGTTGCTCATCATTCTAAAGACAATGTTGTCCGAAAACGTTTTTAGAGTAATACTGAAAAATTCTGGTAACTGTTTAATTCCCGTCATATAACTTACAGTAAAGCCAAAATCTGACATCCAAAAGTTCCACGCGTCGCAACAGCACTCTGCTCCACCATCACTTGTGTTTCGTGTATGTCACATGAGTTCTGGAAGGATTTACAACAAAGGTATAGTCAAGCACGTTCTGGATGAGATCACGATATCTTCGTGAACTTCTGAGGGTAGCCATTTTCATGCCATCTCTAACCACCGATCGGGTAAAAGTCGTCCGTAAGTCTAAGACTAGCTCTGGCCTTCTTCACTTGAAGGATATGGCACGGAGTGATAGAGCCGTGGGCCAACTGTTCAAATTATATTCGGGGTATTTATGCAACTTATGCCTCTGAGAACTTCTGAGATTTCATTTAGACCTCTTTTCTATCTCCACCGCAAATTTTCATTCCGTTTTTCACTGGGTAGCAAAATGGTCTGCGTTTAACACCTACAATTCAGGTCACAATTTTCGCACTGTCTCAAAACGGTGAACATTTTCACGTAAATGGGGTAGCGCTCAAGATATGATCAGACTATAGCCTTGGTGCGGAGGCAGAATCACCGCTCTTTTGCCTGACGCCCTCCATTTAAGTATCAACAGCTCAATGTGACTCCATCAGCAACCACCACGCCTTCAGTGTCTGGTATCATTCTTGCTCGGCACCCCTGGGTCTCGAACCTTCTTTTTACACTTCAAGCCAAAAGGACCTAAATGCCAGTTATTTTTAAAGGTCTCGAAACGCTCGTCCGACTTTGGTACTTAGGGGCGCCAACTGGGATTTGTCATGAGGTCCTTCAGTAAACCAGCCCTGTTTGCTAGCCCTGCTACCCTGGCGTCATCTGCGAATACAATACATGCGTTGCCCCACTCTGTCACAAAGCCACCCGTAAAGGTTGAGGAAAGAGAGATTCCAACACAAACCGTTGCGGAACACAGCCCCGGTTCGAGCCTATCTCGAAGGTTTTTCCAAACTTCATTACAAGAACCCTGTTACGGGAAAACCCTCTCAATCAGTTTATCGGGGATAACAAGCCACACTATTCTGAGGATGAGGTAAACGTGATTCACTAGATCCAGTGATATGTTGGAATGAATGCAACATACTTCGACCCCCCTACTTTCGTCAAACTCCCTTGTGACTCCCTTCATGAAGTGCGAAAGATTTTACGGACGAGATTTCTTCCCCGGAAAATTAATATGCGGTCAACAAAGATGGCTGTAGATTGAAGGGCTAGAAACGGTGTATCTGACTAGCCTATACGAGCAAGTTCGATTTTACTTGCTAACTATACTCACTCACTGTTTTGCTTCGTGAGCGCTAGCCATAAAAACTAGACACACTGGTTGTTCTCCACCAATCAGATACCTCACTAACGTGTGAGTTAATTGTGAGCGGCCGCCCTAGTGGACACCACGGGATTCTCTCATGGTTCAGTTACATATGGACGGGTGCCATCGGCGTCTCTGCAAGATGTGGTTTCGAGCCATTTGTGGATTTTGTCTGCTTGTTCCTCACGGAGGCACACATTTTCTATCTTACCAGAAGGCTTTGATGTTAATAGTTCCGTTAAGATCACAATTACGTCGCTCGTCCTACCAGAACAACTGGAAACTCGGGAACGAGGTTTGACCTCTTCACCTCGTTCATATTTAGTCTACGTTTTGTCGACGTAACTCCTGATTTTTTCAGAACATATATGAATAAAAATGCTCTGAAGCTATCTTACATTGTGCACTAGACCCGCCTCAAAGCGGTATTTAGTCGGTGGCTTGTTCGTGCAGGTTGTGTCTCCGATAACTTTACAAAGCAACCGTTTGCCAAGACCTTCATTTTTTGTGAATTTTCAGACATTTTTCATCTGATGAACACCGTACGAACCACTGGTCTCCGCCATGGCAGACGATTCGGAATTTCTACCGGCAGTATGGGAGTGAACTGGTCCATAAGTTCAACTGGGCTTTCTTCATCGGTATTCCACTCATCTTCCAGCAGAAATTTCGCCCCTTCAGATATCTAAGTTGTGTTTCGCCACTCCCCCAAAATAAATGGTATATTCACACGATTGAGATTTAGTAAAGCTTGACGGGAAGGGCCCCGGCATCGCTCGGGCCCGGAACTTCAGAACATAGTGATCGTTCTTATCAAATAAGTTTCGCTTGAAGCGTCAATGACATTCTGCCTATATTTAATGACCAAAAGAATTAACGAAGATTGTGTATAACTAATTCGGTGACACCACCTCAGAAGTATCATGTTCAGATTCTACATTATTCTAGGAGATAGCTTGAAGGTTGAAGTGCCCGTTTTTTACTTGGTGTCGGATCACTAGCCGGGGAGTTTAGCATTTTCGGTAGATCTTTCTTTTGCCCAAGATACTGTCGTCCGCGGGCTCCGAAAGAAAGCAGTTTTTCATTAATTACCTGGTTATAACAGTGGACCACTCTTACGATTGTAGGTGTTGCACGACAAGGAAGCCTTTTGCTGGTTAGACGGGCCAGTTACTAACGGCGGCATTTCGCCTCGGTACGACCATCCTTTCTGTCCTGTCTGAAGGTGGAACAGCCCTCCGGAGATTGTTATTTGGGGTTTCAATCATGTCTCAGTCACAACCACGAGGTGGAATCTCGTACACTGTCTTCTGTGGTTCACAACTTGTTGCCGGTGCTACATGTTACCTTGCGCCGAAAAGTGAGATGTTTTTGCGCAGCAAGGGTCCAGATGTCTTCAGGCAGCTTTGGGCAATTTACTATTTTGGAGCAAAGGTTCGTCACCTTTGTTTCTGTCTCCATAGCTACATTTTGGCCACAGGGACCCAATCGTCTCTCTTCTTCCATATCCTCAAAAAAGCTTTTACGATCGATGGTCTTGGTTGCTGGGCTGATGTTTATAAGTTTACGGGATGAAGCACGTTTGTGATCACATGAACAACAGCCGAAGTGCATGCGACCCCAGTGTCCTCAGGATTAGTATGCCACTCGATTTCTGCCATCTAGTTATCGGATCTTTTGTGTGCATTACCACCCCGGCTGAAGTGACAGCAGCTGCCAACGTTGATGGTGACACTGTAAGTCTGCAGCAGCTTACGTCTTTTACACCGTCCTCATTAAGCCGTGACACCAGCGAACCGCCTTCCAGCAACGCACAGACAGGAAACAAACACCAAATTCGAAATGAAAGTTGCTAGGAAACTGTATACTTACTGAGAGGGGCAAGCGAACAGCAATACGTTCCAACAGTGGAATATTCCCAAGCGAGCAAATCGGCTGGCTAAAGTCGGAAAATCATGTTAATGATGAGACACTTATTTTGCAACGCGCCTATAAGACATACTCGGTTAGGCGTTCATAGTGCCGACAACGTAATGTGAGGCACATGGTCAATACTCTTACAACATGAAAAGTGTACAAATCTACTAATAAAAGACGCGTATTGGAATGAAACAGAAGTGCGGCTCCTAATAGCGTTTGATGCACGCAATGTCATGATCTATTCAGGTTTTTGCGCTCTATCTGAATAAAAGATGCGGTGTCACATTAATTTACAGTTTTTACTGGTAAGTCCGGAATGATATTGAGGGTCACATCAGAAAATGGCTAGAAGTGGTCAACAATGACTGCAGCGCGATGAGTGGGAGACTAACTGTTTCTATAAGGCAGGCTTGTTGAAGTTCGATGAAAGCTTCTTAATTACAACCGTTGTATTGACTGAAATCTACGTCTTTCAACATAAAACAGTCATTAATTGGTTCAATAGGGTGGTTTGAGGCGAGGAGTGGAAGCACACGAACATTAAAGATCAGGTATGCGGAGTTGGCTGGCACGTCCATTTGAGTCTCCTGCAACTAAATCACGAACAAAGCACAAGATGAGCTCCAGGCTAATCAGACCGCTACAAGTCCATGTGATGAACTCCAGCCACAATACTAACGTTGACAAACATGATCTGCTTGTCTTATTTATTGCCCACTGTAGATGAGTATAAGGTGATTTAGCGACGTGGTTACAAGGAACTCCTTAAGTTTGTGCCGCCGAATGAATCCCCCAGTAAGTGGAATCACACATGCCTTCTAGAAAACAAAATTGTGAGGCTGGAGGAGAAGCAGGCTCTTTTCTTCAAGTCCTTTGGTTTGAGGCATGGACGTCTGTGACTGACAGTTAGTTCGCGTGCATTCTGTAGTCCTAACGCCGTTACTTGCTGCTGAAGAGCCACTACCTTGTGGGGTAAAATTAAAAGCGGGAATTGTGGCACAAAGCAAATCTCAATTTGTGGAGTTTCTATTGGTTGTTTTACAGAAAAGATGCATAAATAAAATGAAGAATTACAATTGGCACCGGCGCCCTTGCTATCCTATTGGTCGGCTAAGCTGCGTTCTCAGCTCATGTGGCGCACTAAAACAACTCGTTTTACTCCGACGCTCTCAGTGAAGAAATCCGAAGGTAAAGCAAACGTACTATCCTGATTGTTCAACGCGCTGACATAACAGTTTGCTCGCGTTTTCGACTATGAATGACGGTAGCATTTTGCGAGCAGCCGGTTGACTAAATGTCGACCTTCGCAACTACGGTTATCGTTCAGCCGTTCAGTGAGCAGTAGGGGACTACACCCATTGAGATGTTCCAATAACAGTTGGCTGGTGATCTTTGTTGGTGAAGCAGGTATGTTCTTCTCGCACAGGTTGACACCAAACACCTCACAACAATCACAATTACAGATGCACTGCACTGCCAATCCATACACTAGTCCCTCGCGGTGGGGCCAAAATTTATTGACGGCCTAGGTCAAATTATTTCTTGGGTGAGCGCAATTTTTCAGACACCCAGTTGCTTTCTCCAAACGACCATTTGCTCGAATTCCGGAATGAACAATATGTAGATGTGCATTTATCGCCCGCTTAGGCTTCATACTGAACCGGCAACGCACCAAGCAAGTCCAAATCCTAGGGTCCGCTCACCTGGTTATTTCGATACTTTGATCGATCTCTAGCCATAGATGGAAAAAACCTTCACCCACTCTTCCCAGTCTTCAGAAGTAGTCGTGCAGAAAAGCAAATATTGGCTTCTAAATGGATTTGTCTACGCCGTGATTGTGAGGTTAATTTTATCAACTTACGTGCTTCCTCACGGCATTTCGAACATGAGAGTAGCGCGAAATTATGTCACCCCCAGAGACGATCCGCGCTGTTTGCACTTGTGCCGCCGTTTTGCTTGTCAAAAACGTCGTAACAGAAACGTTATCATTATCACGCGAAGAAACGTTTCAAGTAAATGAAGCAGAAAAGCGTATTTTTCGCCACAAACAGACACATCACGGGTCGTCCGTGACACGAAGCTGTCAGGGCTTCAACTTACGATCACAACTGTGGAATGACGGAGGCTCATTTGTAGCGGCCAGTTTCATGCGTGGTAGCTTCGCTGAACACATTAGGAAAGCGTCTGAAAGGTAGTATTTGCTGCTTTCATGTGAAGCATACGCGTTTGTATCTAATATTGTCTTTGATAACAGGCAGTATTCTGTTAGCTTCCATACGGTTGAGTAGTTTGGGCAGATTTTTCGCAGAACCAGCTTGCATGACTCCACTAACGTAGTGTTGAAGGCTCCGATCGATGACGGGTGTTGCAAATGCTTGTGGTAGTTAAGTACTTACAGTAAACATACACGGCACACTGCTTTAACTTGGCAGTTGGGGTGGTATACTCAAGCAGATGCATGGAGTCGTCTACTCTACTTGGAGCACGCCGACGATTTGTTGAATGCTCATCGTACATGAAGGTGATTATATAGTGACTGTGCCCCAAAGTTAAAGAGCTTAAGACCAGCCTGGTTATCCCTTGTGAAGAAGAAACTTGACTGGAAATATGTATCATGAGAACTATGCAATTGAAAGTACGTGAACTCAACTCACAAAACACGTCATAACCCACGGCATTTGGCTCAAGGCCGCTTTTACTTCGTACGCCGGTACACGATTTTCCACTTAATCTCAGTAGTACCCACACTCGCTATCCTACTTCAACCATCCAGTGTTTGATTTCGTGCTTGAACCAAGGGCGTACAGGTTAAAATAATATTTTCACGCATTTAATCGAAAAACTGCCAAATTCTGCGGAACCCAGAAATTTGCTGTCCTCGGATAGGTCTTCCAAGCCCTGTGAGTAGTTCGCTACCTAAAACGGAGTGCAGCATAAAGACAACTTTCTCCACAAAAGACTTGCAGGATGTGTATCAGCGCACACAGTCAAACTTATGCGTAATACATCGTCACCCATTAACATGAGACAGTTAAATACCAACCAGAAGTCCAAGACAATTTTACTGAAGGAACCAGATATACCGTAATAACACAAACTTTTAATATCTTCATACTCAGCGCTAAATAATAGGTAAAGAAACTGGTGGTAGGCTGAAACAAACACTTCACAGCTGGTGATCATTTCTGTCACGGAGGTTAACGATTTTCAAATCCTTCGGCAAAACCGCCGAGATGTCTTCAAATATTCAGCGATTTCTCGTGGCACGGGTTTTTGACCGCAAATTTTATCAGCCGCGGATAATTTCCGGCAATTACTAATAAGGTGTTCGTTAACGATTGAAACTTACGTTGACTAACGCGTGATATGACAATCCAGTAACGCCCTTCTCTTGTATCCAACTGTAAAGAATTTTTTTCCGATGTGGTTATTGAGAAAGCGCCCGTAAAAACTGACATTGCCACGGCACTAACTGGATATTCACGCAACAAAAAATGAAGTTCATCATAATTTAAGCAGAAGAATGTGCAGATGCAGGGTAATGAACAGCTAGGTAAGGATCGGTAGTAGGAGACGAGAAAACTGATTTCAACCTCCTTAGGCAACCGATCGGGGCAAAGCGAGTGTTCGCAGATCAAAGGATGTTGGAATATAGAGGACATTCAGGGGAAAAATATAAAGGGAAAATGTTCCGTTTGGATATTTAAAATTTTGCACAGCTAGCTTTGATTAACAGTAGGAGAAATTCGAAAAGTTTTCAGGGTTATTGACCGTCGGTGCTGTTTGTTTAAGAGGGGTAATGAAACGTAGGGCCACTTTTCTGCAAAATCGACACAACTAAATCAAGCGCAGCTATCTTAACATTATCCCAACATACCCCAACAAATCTACCATGAAATACGACATTTGTTGGGCAACCCGCAACCAAATCAACATGTAATGTACCCACAATTGTTAGATACTTCAATATGGGACTGCTCGATATGACCTCCGGACAAATGCGGCTCATGTACTGAAACGTGATAGGGAACCGTATAGATTCTGCACAGCTCTAATATGTCATGTGGGTATTTCTGTTCGTTTAATCAAAAACACAACCTTAAGCCTCCCCTATGGGCACACAAGAGCTGAAGCTCACATGGTTCTCAATCCTCTCACGGTTGATTATGCTGTTGTTATAATAAATAAACCATCAAGGCCTCCCAACCAGTCGAATTCTGACGAAGTTTTCACCAGTAAAGCAGCCGTTCACGCCCATGTGTGCTTGTTACGGAAGAGTGTACTGTGAAGTTTCTGACAATAAAAACGCAACACACTGGTGGTCAACATCTTCCGAATAATTCATTCACCGTTCTTTGTCTCAGCCAGTAAGGTATCCGTCAAGGCAAAGCAAGGTTCGTGTATAGGTATACATATACATCTGAGCAGACCCGTCCGTTAGCTCACTTTTAGCTGGCGTGTCAATACATCTCCGGATATCATTACTTTAGTTAGAAATTGCTTGCAGTTCGTGCTTTGAATGGGGTTGCACCAGATGTCGCGCACTGGTCCATCCAACCAAGAGGATGTCAAAACGACAGCCTCTGCGGCACTAGGAAATCTCAGTTTGTTGGAAAAACAGCAACACTACAAAGGGGAACAGTAATTTTTAGGACTGCTAATAAGCCACAGATTCCATCGCGTTTTGATTGGTCAGTTTGTGATCGTGTCGCTCCCCGGCCTTGAATCTAGCAACTCGGTAGTTTGAGGCAGATACACATTCAACAGTAGCTGGTCGACGTTTGTGATCGGTTGACGCCAGTTTGACCGTAACTCCGTCTCTGGCAGCTTGTGCGCCAACATCCACTGGCTAAGCCATCCCGAACCAATAAACCATTCCGGACCAAACTCATTCGGTTTACAAGTATTCAAGGAAAACGTGGAACACAAATCATCCGACGTCTTTGTATTTCAACATGAACACGAACATGTTTGACGGCAAAAGACAGTATCACATTCGTACTTCCATCAGTTATACTTTTGTTGTACTTTTTCCTTGTACAGTTGCAGGTGTAGCTTAATTGCACAATTTTACGTCCCCGAGGGAGAGAACTGGATGCCTTTGGACGAATTATGCCAGTTTTTTTACAGCAGCCAGTCCTTTTGAGAGTGAAAACTAGACACTCGTTTATGAATATATGCAATTTTACGCTCCACGCATATATGCGTTAATAGTGGAATGCTCAATTTTAAAACCTCATGACGGTAAATATCAGCTACTACCGTTCTATTCTGCCATGAACTGCACGTATTTTCGGTCCTCTATATAATTTCATCCCCAGGATGCTGACAAGACGCACATGGACGGCGGCGACTTCGATAACTGTTGGTCAAAGTAGTTGCCGACTGCAGACTTCACTGGCAGCCGTCACTATAAGTATACATTGTTAAACTTACTAACACCTCTCCTTTAGACCACCCTTACCCCTTCAGGTATGTCTTTGTGGCTCAGGTTAATGCAAAATCGCTGAGAAGAATGTCCTGAATTACCCGCCCTTTCAATCAGCGTTATCACCGAAGAGTACCTTCAGTGTGAGCAAATGTTTTACAAAATTATCTTTGTCTAATGACATCCATTTTTCACCGCACTGCACTGTAGCAGCGACATCATTCTAATCATTATGCAATCGTCTTCCAGCCGCGTTCGACAAAGAGTTATTACGACCAAGCTGGAATACATTTTCCGTGGACTTTCATATTTGGGTCGCTTTACTCTCGCAGTCACCGGTAGGAAGGGCGGGTGTCAACTGTGTGATATCTAGGTGATTGGTCAATTTCACGAGTCATCTGTTGGTATTCTATTGCCAAGTAATTTCAGAACTCAACTTCGTGTAACGCTTAAAAGGTTTATTTTGCTTAACAAAATCTCTCTCAAGAGCGAACCAGAGTGCTTACAACTCTAGCCGGAAAGTAAACCGGGGTGTTTCCTGAACAAAGAATTGCCGTTTTTGACGTGTAGTATGTGGACAACCGAATTCTTGGCATTACAGCACTCATAGATTGGTAAACAGTTCACTGTCCCCGTGGCGATATCATGCCTAACGCGAAGTATGTTCCCTAGTCGTCAGTCATGGCCAGAGTGTTAGGCAATAATGAGCTCTGATGAGTGTGTCGTTGGGATGGTTCGCACATGACGTCAAGTGACAGAAAACCGAGACGGCAGAATTGCGTTTGCTTTTATATCGTACCACCATGAATGTATGTTATGTCGCTCTTTCAGTGCCATCCACCGCCTATTACTTAGAAAAATGGATTCCTTCATAGTATTTCTGCTTCACCAGGAGCGCACCGTGAGTTTGAACTACGGAAGGAGTCTCCTTCTTTTCTCTGAGTTCACTGATCTTTTGGTAGAATGGAAATTACTCTTGAAATATATGCGAACTGTTTGAGATCACCATGGTCTTGATGGAGCACACTCGGTGGCAGGAATGGGAAGGTGTCCCAGTTTGAGAAGAACAGTGCTGCGTTCCGTTTGAGTCCACAAAAGGCCATGGTGCGAGGAAGTGTTTTGAGACACCTGGACATTTAAAGTGCCGTGCCAGTTGAACGATTCGCAGGATTTACAACTTCCGGTTGTTTGCGAGCAATTAACGAAGTCCTGCGAAGGTGGCCGTCCATCAATGCGCAACAGTTCGAGGTTCCCAGCCTTACATCATCGTAGCAGACTTACTCCCTTATTTTTCCACGCCGTTTGTAGCAAACCACGGAAAATCTTTCGACGTTCAATTTCTGCCATCATCTCGACGCTCTTCTGGAATGAACTTGACCATTAGTTCAGACCTCACTGCAAGTCGGCGTAACATTACTTTTTTTTAATAAACTACTTAGAAAATTTGACCCATCATTTCTGTAGCATACCCATCTAATTTTTGGCAAACCATACTTTTCCTTACCTCCAATTTACGCACTTTGCCAATGGGTTTTCACGTTTGTCATTCTGTGGTGCACTGTCTTCGCGTGCCATCTAAAAATACATGTACCGGTCGCACTCATCTATGAATGGTTCGCCCATGGACGCGTTGGAAAATATGTTATCATTATAGTATTGCTCTGATGGTATAAATGCGGACTTTGTTAGCACACTCTGATAAGGCTTAAAAAGCTTCTAAAAGGGCATTTGAATTCTACCGAAAGGGGTCCATATAGCTTGCTAAGTGAACTTTTTGCTCAGTATCTGCCGCAACCTATGCAGCAGTCCGAATCTCCATCGCTGATCAGTTAGACTCTTATCTGTTCCGAACTGGCTGCACTCTTGAATAGTGCAGGTCAAAAATGCTTGTGTAATTGTGTCGGGTGTCATGATGCAAGTACATCACGCTTCTCTTGGGCCGCTTAATTTGGCTGCTCAAACGTAGTGCTCACAAACCTTGTCAGAGGTTGAATGAAGTGTGTGGTTTAAAACCGCGTTTCTACCAACATATGCTAGATGGCTGTCATTTTCTCAGTGCCCTGGTGCGTGGGGTTCCTGAGGTGAGCAGAATTGCGATACTGCACGCTACCGTTAATCAATAGCAAAAAAGAAAATAATAACGATAAATTTTTTTACTTTCTACGGTGAGAAAGAGGTATGGAAGAACATCGAGAGTGGGAGCGTTTTAGGTAGACGCATATTGAGCTCACAAGCTTAGACATTTGGATGCCATTCACACTATCCTTCAGCAACAACCGCAGTATTTCCGGATATCTAAATGACATCCAAAGGATGCTCAGAATACTTGGAGTTGCCGTTTCATGTAAGGCACAAATTCGAACAAAATGATGTAACGTTGGAATCCGTGGTTCATGTGGTAGTGGTTTTTTGGATGGATTTCAGCAGATTTGACCTGGTGAATTTCAAGAAGAAAGCACCGAGTAGTTCAGAGGGAACAGTGATATTGTCAATTCCCGGTTGCCGTGAGATTTAACTAAGTTGTATTCACTCATGTAGACAGTTCCGTCGTCTTGTCAGTCCAAGCAAAGCTAGTAACTGCTGACTGAGCAACAGCAGTTCTTTCAATGCTAGTGTCACCGATAGAATCAATGGGCCTAATGTAACCTAAGCGAACACCGACACCATAAATTTGTTGTACTTTCTTCTCCACTGACAACCCGCGAGGAGCTTTTGGGCTGCGGGGCATTCTTGACAGAGTTGGACTAAGTAGTGAACAACGAACTAAAAGCCTCAGCACCGAAAAGCTGAGTACCACTGCTGCTAAGACTTCTCCGAGCAGCACATGCGAACAACGCTCGCTAAGCTCAAAACGGGTTTCATCAAAAGATCTGCGCGCGATGTTCAGCTTTTGCTGAAATTTCAAAACTAGAGGCGGTATGCTCCATCTATGGAGGTCGAAATCAGCTGTGAGGGCAATGGGGTAGTAGTCAACAGAGTTGTCTCAAGGAAACGTGGAACAAACACCCAATTCCAGTAAGCAAAGTTTGACAAGAGTTGCGGAAGTAATATGCACAATTTAATCGTTTAGAACAAAGAGGGTGCTTCCTGTGTTAGACATGTCCGCGAAATAACTAGGTTCGGGCTACGCTTCAAACGTAACACAAAACTACACGAAGGAGATATGAATGCTGAAATTGCGGTATTAAAAACATCTGGCGGGAGTTTTGAGAAATTCCCGCAAAAGGCGTTAGAAAGGACCTCAGGCCGGTTGAAGCGAGCATCCAATTTTCATGGCAAAAGAATGAGCGTTCGCAAAATTGTGCCTGTATTTGGGGGAGTAGTATACGGTGCACTGGCATCAACATCAGACGCAATGTTGCAGGTCCAAAGCAGAGCCAGTAATTCGGATACCCGCGGAAGACGTTACGATAACACGTTGTCCATCCTGGTATCATGGTTAGGCTGGGCGGTAGTTCGAACAGATTTCAGATACGTGGGACACCACGTTCAACAACTGCAAGATGAAATAAGACGCTTTCAGGAAGCCGATACCTTCCCGTGGCATAAATAGATTGTTCATGGCGTTCTATGTTCCATCGATTTCCTTGTCCGTAACGACCTGGCGTACGTTCCAGTTTTTACCTTGCGAATGTCGAAAGGCACTGCCAGAGTTGGATGTCATATATTCATAACTTTAGAAATTGGTGCCGTGCGATAAACTTGTCGTGGACAGGTAGGGATGTGCTTGATCCCCGTACACAAACAAATTAAAAGGCAACAACGCTTGTGGCGATGGCGGCGTCGGGACCGTTGGAGACTACGAAATGCATTCAACAAACGATTCCGATCCGAAAATAATGGTTTACGAACAGACCTGTTAGTAATAAGTGCTAAATTACAACAGGAGATATTGAAAACTGAGGAAAAGAAAGAAGGACCCCGACGGTGAATCCACAAATATACCGGAGTCCAAGACCAACTAATTGCGCTGATATCGCCACATACAACAAGCCACGTAATAGTGAGGCGACTGTGCACAAGTGAAACTGCTGGTACATAAGAACAGGGGCTAAGTGATGATAAAATAGAACGGGTTAACTGTGAGGAACAAGACTGGACAACTGAACAGTGTTGGGCTTCAGAGATATATTGAAGTTAGCGTTCGCTGGAGGAAAAACTCTTCCACCACCGGGTAATAATGGAAGGAATAGCCTGCATAGGAAAGATGCCTAGTTGCTGCCAACAGAATGTTGAGTATAAGAATGAGAACGGTTAACAGGAACGGAATGAATGAGAGTGAAGAACACTGTCACCAACTTTCTATCGTAGGCCCAAACACTGCTACATACTCAGCACTGGCAGCTATCCCAACACGGTCAAGCTCTAACTCGACAGAAATTACAACCCTCTCGGAATTTCTTCTGACAACATCGAGCCGTGATTTGCAAAAGGCATCGGGAGAACTGAATCAATAAAGCTGACAACGCTGAACTTAGTAGACAGAACGCACATTCCTGTACGCAATCCTTATAATAATAATAATAATGGTATATTTATCAACTCATTTGTGAGAAACACGCTCAGATGAGAGTGATCAGTACACACATTTTAACGTGAACTACAAAACGTACACATAATTGTTAATTGTACAAAACACCAATTATGGAAATAGAGTAATAAAACGCACAATATAA
>QNGE01003470.1:20783-37539 GCA_008508345.1 Paragonimus westermani | reverse complement strand
GCAGCATCTTTGGAAGGGTCTTCACAAGTTTTTGACCTAGAGCACTTGCCATTAGTTCGTTCAATATCTGTCTTAGAGCTAGAACAGGTGGTTTTGACACCAGACGATCTTGTTTGACGACCGATTTTGGTCATTATACTTTGTTATATAAGAATATTTTTTAGACCGACGTGGACGTAGATAAAATTTAATCAGATTGTACGGTAAAAATTTTGTCAAAAATAACAGTTATATGAGAAACTTCAAATAAAATATCCACGCAGTAATTACTTGCCCTTTTCGAATCACGCGCGTAGTCGAATAGTTCGCTAACGATTCAACGTCATACAGAGCTATTCATAGTCTCTTGATCCAATCGCGCTATTCTCACTAACCAACGACACAGAATGTAATCTAACTCCGGAAAGATTGATGAGAGGGCATTTATTGCATCGACGAATTACGCGCAACCGGGTGTGAACTTGAATTGTTAGCGAACGATTACACAGCACGGGAATGTTAAAATCCTCAGAAACCAAACGAAGAACATGCCTGTGTAACAAATTGATAACCAGGTACCGCTCTATAGTTGTAAACGATAAGACGGGATTGAGCACACAGGAAAACGGTCATTTGTCGGATTGGGGGAAAACGACTGTTTGCGCGTCGAGGAACGATGAAATTCCGTTATACAAAAATATATACAGAGGGAAGGTGTCTAATACTGGCATTCAGAAATTTACAGGAATCGGGCAAAAGAATGGCATGGGAAACAGTGATGGCAGCTGTTGTGAAAGTTAAAATGAATGACGCGGTTTATATAAGGAAGATAGTAAAATACAGGGTCGCCTCTCAATGCAAATCAAGGTTCAACAATCTCAAACCAACGCAACAGACCTTGACAGAACCAACAATCCTACACCCCTTATATTCCGTAAACTAATGACAACTTCAGACATTTCTCAAAGAACTGTGCCATCTCACCTTATAGCGCCTCAAAATTGTTTTCGAATCCCGATCGGTTCTACTAATGTAAATAAAACCTACACCTTTCACCTGCCCTCACGACCATTAGTGAATTTTTCACAAAATGCAAAAATCACGGTTCTTGAAAGGGTTTTCTAAAGTTTGAGTAGGTTGCGTGTCCATGCTAACAGAAAATCACTGATCACTGAAAGGATGAATGAGCACAATTAATAATGGAATGTCACTTCTTCTGTTACATATACATAACTTAGCACATTTATGTATCAACCCGCCACTTTTATGTGCAGTGCAAATAACCAAGATAGAGGCAGCCACAATAAATTTGTAAAACCACATGGGTTAACGTGGCTGTTCATTAGCGGTCGATTAACATGAAGCATTGAAAATGAGATATTTTGAGGAGCTAGTTTCAGGCGGCTTCATGCACAATGCTTAACGTTCGCAACTCGAAACACATGCACTGTCATGAAAAAGAAAATGCAAACCAACGAGAAGTGTGTATTGGCCGAACACAGATACCCAGCAATTCGAAGCCACATCCTGCCCTCGCCCACATCTGTAACGCAGCGCGTGGATGTGCTGTTGGCGCCGATTATGTTTTAGATTAGATAAGTTGTGTGTATGTCATGCTGGGCCTTCGACTGATGCTTGTTGGCATTGCGTCCTCTTACAGAACAATCTCTGGAACCACCACTTCGGAAGAACGCCGCCCATCGGTGTCTCCAGGTTGCACGAAGTTGCACTGCGAGTGTAATGAGTAGTCGAAGTCAGACTGTTCAACGGAAGTTGACTTCCGCTCTGATTGGTCACCTTCTTCATTTCGCCGCACGCGAACGGTCAGCCTAGGTGTGTGAGGAGCTGAAAAGAATAGAAAGCGAGTATGCACGGTAAAACAAAATGGCGACAATAAGTGCTACCAAATAATCCAGACACAAAACTCTGTGATTTCGAGTTCTACGCTATGTTCCAGGAAAAGAAAGTGGAATCTGTGATGAAGTATTCTTCCTCTAAGGTACCTCAAGTAACCGGTCTACCACCAAGATCCGGAAGTTTCCGTGTTGTTACAACAACAGCATGTGGTGCGCCACCATTTTGTAACGTGCAGGCCTGCCGCTTCCACTCAGATTGTCCGTGGTCCAAATTCGGGGCAATGCGGAGGCACCAGGGAACACCGTTCTTCCGAAGTATGGGGTCCAACAAAAGTCACGTAAAGGGAAACAACATGAAGAAGCGTGAGCCAAAGGCCCGGTAAGCCATGCACACGACTTACACAAACGCAATCCGAAACGGCACCGACAACACAGCAGCACGCCCCGTCACACAACTGTAACAGGCAAGCCGGACGCTCTGGCTTTGTGTACCCGATACACTTGTAAACCCAATTTGTGCAACGTGGAGACAACGGGGGACAGCGTTCCTCAGAAGTACGGGGTTCCAACGATATTCCTATAAAAAAGATAACAGAAACAAACGTGAGCCAAAGACCCAGTAAGACATGCACACGACTTACACAAACGAAAACCAGAATGGCGTCAACAGCACGCTGTGTTAAACAACTCAACTTCAATTCGTGCGCGCTCGCTGGTTTCGGTTTCGCGTTACACAGCCACTGCTTAAATTTTGCGCTTGAGTTATTTAAAACGTTCATTAGCTCACTGTTTGCCATAAATTGTCATTTATTAACACTTGCCAGTAAGTTTGTGCACTGAAGTGATTAAAATAATCTTGAAATGTAGTTTATAGGTCGTCAAAGAGAGTATCAACTTTGACGTGGTGTAAAAAGAAGAAACGATCCTATTGCCAAATTATCATCTAGGGCCTTATTACCGTTTACAAAATCTGCCGAAAGTTACGTCAGATTCATACTTAATAGGATTCCTTCGGGAAACGTTACAGGAGGGGGGCAAAGAATATTATGGCTTCCGGTGATGAGAGAAGTTCAGGAGATCGCTGCTGTGTTTGCTGTTTACCGTCAACCTCCTGGATGGCTCGTGGTTTGTTTGACAAAGCCTGCGTCTGCTTGTACTTAGCTGAGCACTCGATTTTAAAACTTCATTTGGTATACGCCGCTCATCTGAGTTTTTCTTTGCCGGTAGAATATTGCGGTGGCGTCAAAACATCTGCTGGTCGAATAAGCTACAATTTTGAGAAGAAAACTGATGTGCTTAAGTTACCTTGTGGGTAAAACGGATTATCCCCTGAGGTACTCGCTGCGACGCTTGCATTGCGTGGTGCCATTCACAAGGCAATTAACTTAGTGAAAGAGCTTACGGACCGCACTTGGATCATAGTGTTCCAGCGTATGTATGGCGAACATGTGTTCAGGTTACTTGTGAGCTTCACGGGCAGATTGAGAACATGCACAAACGACCAGTTGGACCACGCGGAAGAGCCTGCCAATCCTTATAGCCCCGGTAGGTACTCAGACAATCAACCAAAAATTACACAATATAGCCCGTCTCTTCCAATAAGGGACGGCAATGTACTTGAAAGCAAGAGGTTAACGGGGGTCCGCAGGTTATTCCGAGCATTAAGTGACAACGGGTTTCCTGATGGCAAACCCAATAATGAATAATTCTGATGGGAAGAAACACAAGGTTTGGGAAAGGAAGTGAGAACAGTGTCTAATGTGAAAAACAGCTGATGCTGAGGTAGTTTATCATAACCCTACAAAATAGAGGCGGCAGAAGAACGAACTTCTTCAAAAATTGCAAGCCAAGGGAAAAGACGTGGACGATGAAAAGAAGCACCCTATACACATAATTGACCTCAAAAGCGTACGGAAATGAGAATGTGGTGGTCCTTTGTGATGCAGAACCCTTCGCGTGGTATGGACGCAAAGGGCAACCATGCGATATATCTTTCTCTGCCGATCAACATTTTCGACCATGTAGTCTTTGAGTAGCTTTAAGACACGGAAGGTGATTGGGAAGTGTGGACTCAGAGGCATGGAATCCCAGACCACTGCCATTTGAATTTACAGGTCCACGTCCTGGGGCTACATTTTTGAGAGTTGCGGGGTGTACATTTGCGGATTCTCTTGCAAGATCACGATCCCAACCCATGTCTGCCAACCGGAGAAACAGGAGTAATATCGCTTCCCAGATGGCCGTAAGAATGTAACAGTTAGGATTCTTTGATCCACTTGTGGTGCAAGTTGCGAGATTGGAAGCGTGCTAGGTGAAATATATGAGTGAGGCACTACCACGCTCGTGCAGTGACCTTCTCGAAGGGGGTACTTTTGCGGCGAAAGGAAGCACTTCGATATCTACCATGCCAACATCGTTAAGGGGACAGAGGTCAGCCACTTCTGAAAAACGAGGGTGGCAATCTGATCTGAAGTCCGAGGTGCCTCCATCTTTGTACAGTGCTGATGGGGTGCCATTGACACCGACTGAGACGAAGTATTATGATCAATACGAGTGCACTTGATGCGGTAAATAAATGGAGCGAGTTCAGAGCACTTTTGAAGAGGATGTATATAATAGATATCAAGGAGATCTGGTTGAGAAAGGAGGCTGATATTGTTAATATCGACCCACCAGGGTATTGTCTTTATCGTGCGGACGGAAAAGATGGTCGAGTTGACGGCGACTCTTTACTTTTAGTAGCCTAGCAGTAACAACAAAGCTGTCAGGAACCTAGCAACATCAATTTTGGACGTTGCGATTTGTTTTCTCAAACTACGGAGCACCATGGTGCTTGTAGCATGCGTGTACAAGGTCCTGTGGCGCCTGTGACGGAGGGCGGACAGTCACTTGCACTCCTTGAGGGCCAAACAAACCAAACTGGAAAGGTCCTTCCGTTGGGGCACTTAAATTCGTCGTAGGTAGACTGGATAGAGAAGCATGGCCGAATTGGCTCTTTTATAGGCTTGATCAAAATTTTTCAATCCGAAACGTTTGGTGCAGTCCCTAAGAGGGCTTAACCGATCAGTGTATTGTCACGCGCCGTTTGTGCTGGGGTCAGTAGTCACTGGGACTCCAAATGACGTGATCAACCTTGAATTTGGGCTTCCCTTGGCAAAAGCGGCCATGGATTGATGTTGCAAATCGTAGGGGTCAAGGACTCGACTGTTCCTGGTAACTGCTGTTCGACATACGAAAGAATCGAGTATCAAGGAGCTTGTTCGGAAGGTGGTTTAATTGTCTTGGTTCAATAACGTATGTATGGCTTAGGTACACGTGGGAAGAAGCTGGGAGAGAAGGAAATCAAAAACGAGAAATCCGGCAGATGGGCTTGCTGCACTAAGCAGGGTTATGTTGGAGGAAAATGGCAGCTAAAGCTCGAATCATCATACGTGTTGCTTGAGGAGGATTCGAATCAACGGATCGACATAAACGATATCTCGAGCACAAGCGGGCCTGATAAACGGCTGGTCGATCCTAGAAGGAATATGGGCTGATGTTCGACAAAGACCTGACGAAGCAGGGACCAAACAGAACCCGACGGTCCATCTCAGTTACTTTCATTCCAAGGCATCCGTACCGGTGGCTGTTGGAAGCGTTAGGGTGAACGAGTAACGCGTGTTACAACGAGCGTGGAGAAAGAGAGGCCTCAATTCGATTTTGCAAAAAGATGCACAACATAGATAGTGACAGGCTTCTCCGGATTGAAACCTTGATTGGTCTACCTATACTGCTGGAGATGTTGATCACAGAGGTTGAGGTAAGTTGAACACGAGCGAGGTGGCGACAATTAATAACATTCATCCGACGAGTTCAAGACTGTCAACAGAAGCCTCAGAATGCCCTCCGATTGTCTTTTTCGTTCTGAAGGAAGGTAGGTGGCAGTGACTCCAAGATCCGAAGATGGCAATAAGAATGAGACGACTGATAATCATCCTGCTAACCTCACCACTGTAATGTTGAACGTGTTTGAAAGTACAGTCAGGGATGACATGGCGAATCACGTTATCAATCACGAACTTTTGAGGGTCCAGCAACATGGTTTAGTAAGTTAACTACCCCACCTAGTAAGCCCGATGTGTTTTTTAGACTAAATTACCAAGAGTCTGGATAAAGAAGAGCACGGCGAAACGTTACCCTGATTTTAAGGAATCATTCGATTCATTGAATCATGTAAAACTAGTACTATAGCCAAATGCTTTCAAGGTGTCTCCCAAGGTTATAAAGTGGATTAGGGGTATTTGCGCGCACGAGACTTATACGTGCAAGTTGGGGGAGGCAAGTTCAATCTCCAGACTGCTGGAAGCGCGGTAGCACAAGGATCAGCCTTGATTCACGTTTATATTCTGTTGCAAAGGTCAAACAATCTATGCCATATGTTCGCGGATGACGTCAAGTTGACATGGTGTCCAGCAGCTACTGAAGGCCCGACTGGAGGGAGTCAGTGGATACACTGGTGTACATAGCACAGTCATTGACTAGGGCGGGTTAACAAAGCAGGTGATAAAGGAATCTGAATAGCTCAGAAAAACAAGGCATCCGTCCAGTACGTAGGGGCAGTCTAAAGGGCCAACTGAGCGCTATATCAAATAAAGCAAGCGGTATCACTGGGGGAACTTGAAGCTCCACTGACCCTGTACAAAACGTGCGCACCGCCACATCTAACATGCTGCATGCAGACTTGGTGGCCATACCTAGTAAGGGACACTCAGGTACTGAAGAGGGTCCAGTGCAGATTCACTAGATTGGTTGTGAAACTCAGGGGAGTGGAGTACATAACCCGGACTAACTGCCTTAACGCGTACTCTCTGGAGCAATGACATAGGAGGGGGTTCTCGGAAAGAAATTCAGGATCCTGGAGTGATTGACTGGAAGTGACAGCTCAGGGCTCGATGGACATGAGTTAAAAAGAGGTAGGTCACGGATCAGGGCCAATGTTTGAGCTCATTCCTCCTCGTACAAATTGACGAATGCATAAAATCGGCCACCACTGGAAGTGATATCGATCGCTACGTTGGTCGATTTTAAAAGTCGTGTTGGCAAACGCTGGCTGGCTATGATTCCTAATTAAGACGAAAAACGCAGCCAGGAGATACGGTAAACGAGTATGCTTTTTACTGCCGCCCGTTTATATATTCATGTTCTTCACATCGTTTTGATGCCTTTCGTGCTGCCGTTATGTGGTCCTTCTTTGCATTAACGTCTTTTTAAATGATGGCCAGTCTTGTTTTGCATCCTTGTCATCGTATGTTCTCTCTGAGCGTTTTCTTGGATTCCTGTATTCAGCGGATTGAAGTTATTCGATCCCAGAGCTCTGAGTTCGAAAGAAGGCTGCGGCACACCAGCCTTGACAATGGTCCCATCTATTGGTCGACGAAATTAACGTAACATTCGACGGCGTTCTCAATCACACATGTTGTCGGTTCTTCTTGACAAAAAGAAAATGAGGTTCTCTCTTTTCTTACCGTTACAAGTGCAAAAAGTGAACATCACTGACGTTCGTCTCAAGTCCTGGGGATTGGAGAAAACTGGATCGAAGTGACTGTAGTAGTACGTTAGAACACAGCCGTTTCCCGACTGGTCTTTGAGTTTTTTCTTCTGGATCACCCATGTACGTGCGAAAGATATCCACCTGCAAGTCATTTGTCAAGTATAACCGTCAGTAAATACGTGTACATGCCGGCCATGTCAACTTTGTTTAACCACACCACTTAATAGTGTTGTGGGCGCCAAGTGAATAAATTCAGCCATTCTGCATTCTTTGCTGCGTGGAAAGTAGGCAATAATACTTTGAAAAAGATGTGGGATTTTTCACTTGCCCACGTTTATCATCTGTCTAAACTATCCTACCTGGAGTGTTAAGGTGGCAACCCTAGGGCGGTGCAGCAAATCATCACGTCCTGTAGCGTTGTGTAAAACATTGTCATAAGACTCACCAAAACGTTGAACGGGAGCACCCTTGAAAGGTTTTGCATTTCATGTAAGGTGGTAAGGAAGATGTCCTTACAGAAGCAAGATCAGTTGAATCCGTTCTGCAGCCGTCCGCCTCAGTGGTACCTCCGATAGCGATACCGAGGAGCATCTCAGTGGTGCTGGATGAAGGTTATTAAAAATTTTATTGAACAGTATTACGGTAGCCATCTTAGAAAATGAGTCTTTGGTACCAAAAAGAGGAAAACTCTCAGGGAAGTTGTTTGCGCAACGGCTGATGATGCCCTTCTATCTTTGAAAGCTTTCGGCATTATGCCCATTCACTCAGAAATGATGCCTGATTTGCCGGTGAATGAATGAATTTTGGTCCTATGCTTCTGTTCGAATGGTTGAATAAACCATCCTGTACGTGAGCGGCGGACGAAAGACCCGAAAGTTCACCAGCTGCAAGCGGACTTCAACGGCGTAAAGCTTTTCAGCAGTTCACATTGAATTGCGTCCTATCTTGAAGAGATTGATAACCCCTCCAACACTGGTGTTCGTCGAAGGATTAACCTGCGGTCTTTTAAGATCCGTTAATGTCGCGAAATATATGAAATTTATGATTGAAAGCTTATTGATTCTGTTGAGGAATGGCTCACTGTCGTTAACGTGTGACCATCATGTGCACGTTGTTATGGACTGCGTGGTTGGTGCGCCCGCAACAGACTTCATTCGCCAACTGTGAAACCTTACTGGTTACTGCGTTCGCGGGAAAGGTACAGCACTTGACGTGTGCGGTAACTGGAGAGTGACGTTCTCACCGAGCCACTGTCGCTTGAGAACAGGCTTCGCCTTCATCTCTTGGCGCCAACAAGAACGTCGCATTGACCGTTCCCCTTTCAAAAGGTTGTACGTGGATATGATAACCTGCTTTCCGCCTGATTACATGCGGATGATGTTTTAGAATAATGGAGCGTTTCATGAAATTATGAAGAATAGGTCCAACGGAAAGATATTTCGTCGGGAATCGTCCCATGTGAGCCAGTTAGACAACTGAATAACCAAAATGACGGATGCCATGACTGTTCAGTTCCCCAGAAAATTGCGATCCTTGGTGAACTGAGACCGATGGAAGTCCACGGGGTTCCGTTAGCTCCTGTTGTACGTCGGTCCCTTGGCGCTGACCAGAGTAGTGGATGACAAAATTCATGAAGACTGTTTAAATTTCTGTTTACACTTACACACTTCAACGCTCAAACTGGTGTCTAGAACACGTAGATTATAGGAATCAGTGCTGCAGAAAACACGGTGAGTGTGACCTGGTGTTTAACTTTCATTGCACCAGCCATTTGTGTGCAGATGTTCCGATGCATGGTTTAGCTGGTTCCTACGTCACGTTTCCACCGCGGGTTCCTACGATCGCCAAACATGCCCGCCTCACAAATTTTCCAATGTACAATAAACAGGATGCAGACGAAGTCACCGAACGGCAATAGAGTACTGGATAAAGTACGGGCAACATTCAACCCTTTGACAGCGAATAAAAAAGGACAGGTTATCCACAAAGGCGTGAAGTACAATAGCGTGAAACCTAACAACGCTGTGTTGGTGAGTGGAGTACCCGCAGTAACAAGTGTTATGGCTGGGAAATACGTCCGCATGCAGCATCTAGCGACGTATCGTGGATTTTTAACATGATGGTGCCGTTTGCCAGGCTGTACATTTTCCAGTGCTGCCATACGTACACGCCCATTCAGTGGGTTTGTCAAAAAATATTTGACGTAAACAGCCATTTCTACTAAGTAAAGAGTTTTGTATTCTAGCTCAAAACGCACACTTGAAAATGTTTCACAAAGGTAAATCTTGCTTAACGCAGTACAGTCTTCCTCAGGGCGTGTTGCATTCTTGCCGAAACCATCTTTCAGGTGCTTCAAGTTGCTGAATTTGGTGACACGGCGGTGGAAATTGTGCGAGTTATGAATAATACAACCATGATTCGAACTTTGAGCAAGAATAGGCCTCACGAATCTTCACATGTCGCTTTTGGGTGGTATGACATTCCCGTGGCTGAGACCTCTACGGAATGAAGATACACTGTGAAGCAAGTAGGCGTTTTCGACCGTTCACCCTGCTTTCCAGGTGAATTGCGTTGGGCGTACGAATACCAACCAATCCTGGAGCATTTATCAGACTACATCGTTTGACGCAACAGACAATGAATCATGGTGCCAAATAAGGACGGCTAGATGAGTGTATTTTAGAACACTTGCGGACAACCAGTCGTTTGCCCAGACCTCACTTTTGAAGTCAATAAGTAAAAACCGATTTTTCCCCACCATCACCCCCAACTGGTGAATATTTCCCATTTGGCAGCACCACTAAGATGGTGAGCGTTGAAATCATTGCATTACCTGCTCACCATTTCCAGCGTCACTGCCCCTAGGTATGTAACTGTAAACACTTAGTGTGGAAATTATCTGACTCCAACATCATGTGTCTGTCAGCAGCAAACAGTGATGCACACAGCACAAACGAGATTGCCAAGGATGTCAAAAGAATTGAAAGGTGGGTCAAGTAAAAAATGCTGACTCTGCTCACTAGGCATGAAAGGAAACTACTTTCTAAAGTATTAGAATGCGTGGCAAATTGTACGCTGTGCGGTCGAAAGTTAATGCACCGTGATTCCAGCAGACAACTGCTGGCTCGTCAGTAATCCAGGTTGTCCACAGTGCGCCGTCCCATGTCGACGGCAAAGGGCGTGCAAAACTGAACACAAAGTTGGAAAAATTATACAACCAGCTGGGAAGTTCCACTTTTTTCTAACACAAAGTACACAGGTAAAATTCCTCACCGGTGCTGGTGGTTTATCTTTGGGCGGAAGCATACGTGATACTATGCGAACATTACTGACGGACGGCGCAACCGGAACCGCCAGCTGGAGGAGAGTCAGTAATGGCACGTCAGTTGCCTCCTCACCGTTGGATTCAACCATTGTCGGTGTGTGAAGTCACAACGGAAGAAACCAACGAAGCAACTATCGACATGTACACGTTGTGATTTGTTTTGTCTCCTATTAAATGCGCTGCGAATTTTGGTATTTTGAATATTTCGTTCAACATAAAGTGAGCATGTTCATGCACCTTTTTCATTTTCCCTACAAATTTGAAAGCTCCCTTGTAAGAATTGTGCGAGGATAGATTTCCGTTCAACACGCCTACGTCTCTCAGGTAATCGGGGCTTGTGAGTCGTGTACTTAAACCACCCAGTGGGGCTGCGCGCATTCCCTTCCAGAGTTCCCGGATTGGTGCCAAAGTGTCTCCTTAGAACACTTAGGGATCATTCAAAGAACATCCGGGGAACACTCAAAGGTCAATCAGGGAACGGTCGTACCACTATGGGTATACTAGAGACGCGGACTATTCTGGAGATTGCTTTTAAGCATTGTTTGATTCTCTCAAAAATTCGCCGTGTAGTAATCCTACTCTGCTCCCGGTATTTACTGTACTCCTTGCGAGCGGTGCCGTACCTTGTTTTCAGTTATTGTCTTTCAGACCAACAGAAACACGCTTGACACAGGGTAAGAAAAACGGATTAGATTCGATTATCTTTGGTGTAGTAGTATGAAGCGCGCAACCGTTTGATATTGCCACATATACTCCCTTCCGCTTCCTTTCTGGGCCTCGAACACGTGGGTTGACCGCGTCCGTTCAGCGGGCTGAGGAGGGTGACCAACCAGAAGCCGAGGTCGGTGGTCAGTAAGCGTGAGGCCACGTCTGATTGGTGGGAATTTTTGGACCGTTGGACCTCGTATATATATATATATATAAGGACAAAGACACATTGTAGAGGAATCTCCATCAGTGTCTGTGTTGTTGTTACTACACGTTTCCTGTTGACGCGTGACTTTTCTTCTTTGCAAGAGGAACTTTGTTCTTTTTTTGTGATCAACCATCTGATATATTACAATTTTGTCACCCACGGTGGGACACAATTATTTCAGTGATGCTCAGCTCCTCAGATACCAAAGAGATGCAAGCACTTACACATGAAGCACAGGAGCCACGTATTTTGAAGCACAGACCCGCGTTGGGCATGCGACGCGAATGGGGACTGCCAGCACCAGAGAAATACATTGCCGGAGAAGACTGTGACGTTTGGGAGGCAGAGGTGCGCCACTACATAAGGCACTCCTCTCCAGACCGGTAGGTGGATGTTGCATTAATTTTAGGTTTTCGTGAAGCCTATGGAAAAATTGTTGACCTTGATATTTTGGAAGATCTCGGAGGTCTGTTCCGCTTTCTGTAACGTGTGATCGCAGGTTATCGTCCGATAGTTGAGTATAGGAGAGTATTTCGTGAACTATGTTTACCAATTGCAGAAGGATTGATTGATTATATATAACACCTGAGGAAATTGGTGCGGTTGGCGTTTGTGAACGGAGGGTAGTCATATTTCGGAGAGAATTTTGGAAATGAGTCGACAACCGCAGAACCAGCGTGAAATTCTTCTCTTCCCCACCCGGAATTTGGCCAAGGCTGAGAAGGTGACCGAGTTGTTGGACCAAGTAAAATGTGTTAGACTCGGAAATTAGCAATGCATCTTTGTGGCTCACGGTGCTCTTGATAAGAGACTGCAGAGCAAGATGGTCTGCGGAAAAATTTACGCATGAGACGAATATCACATACAAGACCGCCCAAGAAAGCGCAACTATCAAACGACAGTCGACCTTACCGGCGCAGGTGTTTCATTCGTGACCGGTACGGACACGCGGCGCGCTGGTGTCTATCATCCGCTCGGAAGCGTGCGCCTGCCGGTAAGTCTCCTGTATGTCAATCGCATATCCGCTTTGTTTCTAAATGTGAGGATGAAGATGTTGCATTATGCCATGCACTGAAAGCAAAAGTTGGCTGTCCTGATCTTGAATGTCTGCTAGATTCCGGGTCCGTGTGCTGCCTGCTTGATAGTGAGACATACACCACCTGTCAGTGTGACGTAACAACGGAGCCGGTCAGCCAAGTTCTGGCCGTGAATAGAAAACCGTTACACATATTGGCGTGTGTTCGAGGAATAATGCAGATAAGGAAGTGGACGTGTACGCTGAAGTTCTTGGTTGTCCCAAAATTACCGTTTCATCTCATTCTGAGCAGTGACTATTTGGTAACCATGTATTGTGTCATGGATCTGTCTAGCATGGCCATAGGCGAATAGGGCGAGCGTTTTTCGTTGAAACCTGTGTGCAAAATATTATCAGGCCTTTTGGAGGTCCGTAAAGGACAGCGTTTAACCAAAGAGGAAATGCAAGTCGAGTTCGAGTGGCATAAATTTATAAACCACATTATCTCACAGCTCCCGGCACACATAGCACAGAGTACGTGAAGCAATTGAAGAGCACCAGGCGACATTCTGGTGGGAAGAACCACTGCCTGGACGCACTTACCTTGTGCGACACAGTATCGACACGGGAGAGGCACGCCTTATTCGACAAGCGGCTGGTTGCTTACCAGTCCATCCTCAAGACCAGGTGGAACAGTTATTGGCAGACATGTTAGAGAGAGTCACTGTCCGGCCGTCAACACCCCCGGCAATACCAGTCAGGAAAAAGGATGGCTCCTTGAGTTTATGTAATGACTATCGCCGGTTAAACAGGGTAACTAAAAAAGACTCGTTTCCACTGCCACATATCGATGACACTACTAATACTGTTTCGGGCACCGAGTGATTTAGTACCCTTGATTTGACCTCTGGTTACCGGCGGGTGGAAGTGGTGCCCAGTGGTCGCCTGAAAACCACATTTATAGTACCCTCTGGTCTGCAAGAGTTTGAACTCATGCTATTCGGACTGTCGAATGTTCCGGTCACCTTTCGAAGGCTAATGCAAGAGGATCTCGGAGATCTGATTCCCAAACAGTGTCTGGTTTGCTTTGATGACGTGACCGTACACGGACGCACACTTGATGTACATTTGCATAGCCTATCCAACGTCCTTTCAAGACTAGCTGAGGCTGGACTGAACTGGAATCGTACCAAGTGTTCGTTTATTCCGACCGAAGTAGAATATTTAGGACACGTCATTTCACAATCTAGCATGAACTGTGATCCAGAAAAGGTATGTAAGGTAAAGGAATGGCCAAATCCTGGAAATGTTGAGGATGTCCGTAGTTTCCTCGGGTTGGTTTCTCATTATCGACGAGTCGTTCCATGCTTTTCTCACATAGCTAAATCCGTGACATTGTTGACGGAAAAGGAATAAGTGTTCGAGTGGTCTGAATAATGTCAGCAGTCGTTCGATCGACTGAACAATGCCTTGGGCACTGTCCCCAGTTCAGCGCTCCCAGACAATGGTGGATGCAAAAATCTTTAACATGGATACTGACGCTAGTGAAGTCGCTATGGGGGCCGTGTTGTCTCAGTTAGACAACGGTGATACAGAACATGTTATTGCTTATGGTAACCGAAACCTCGATAGGAGTGAAAGGAACTATTGTACCAATAGGAAGGAGATGTTTGCTCTAGTATATTTTATTAAACATTCCCGTCACTATCTCCTCGGAAGGCGTTCCTTGGTTCAAGGACCAGGGGGGCAAGTCGTCCGTTGGCAAGTGTTACTACAAGGGTACAACTCTGAATGCAAACACGGGCATGATCTGCGTCACCGAAGTGCTGATACATTATCTAGAAGAACGATTCGCGACCATGGCGATTGCCCCTCATGCACAGGGGACTGCATGATGATCACCGTCAGGCCAGAGGAGAATAATCGATGGGCTGCCACTCAAAGCAAAGCTGCAGATCTACAGACAATATCAAAGCGGATGAAAGAGGGTGGGCCACGTCCGACCACCCAAGAATTGGCAGGAAGTAGTTGAGAGACGCGTTGCTTGTGGTCATTGTGGAACCATCTCCGTATAGCCGACGGTGTTCTTTATTATCAATATGGCCCAACATATGAAAGCCAGACTGTAGTCTCAGAATCCGTGAGAATGTGGGACACGCGGGTCAGAACAAATTTGAAGAAACGGCGAGGCGGTGTTTTTAGAGGCCCCACCAACGAAGAGACGTCAAGGATGTGTGCAACAGTTGTGGCCTGTGTGCACAGGTTAAAAACCCCAAGAGACAGCGATGCACACCATTACAGTGCATGCTGACGGGGTATCCGAGTGAGATAGTAGAAATTGACGTCGTCGGGCCACTACCAGAAACCAGCCGGGGAAATAGGTACATTTTCGTGATGGGAGACCACTTCGCTAAATGATGTGAAGCGGTGCGAGTGCTACAAGCAGATGGCGAAACGACCGCCAAATTCACTTTTGATCATTTGGTCTCGCAGTGGGACGCCCCAACTCAGTTGCACACTGACAGACGATCAAATTTTGATGGCACTGATTCATGCAGTGTGTAGAGTATTGGGCATAAGGAAGACAAGGACGACTGCTTATCACTTCCAAGTTAATGATGCCGTTGAGCGCGTCAACCATACCTTGAAGTCCCTCCTAAAAGCGTTTGTGAGTTCAGACATCACCAGATCATGGGACTAAGCCGTATCATTCTAGCATCCACTCTTCTATCGCACAATCACCACACTACCTGCTAACGGGAAGAGAGTTGCGGCTGCAATCCGATTTGCTTGTAGCCAGATTGCCGCCAGATAACTTATTAACCTCAGACTACTGCGTTCAGCTACGTGACAAACTGGTAAAAGCACATAAGGTGGCACGGGAACACCTGAGAATGGCCCAGCGGAGACAGACGGATTAATATGATGAAAAGACATATGGGGCCTCTTGAAGCCCGGTGATAAAGTTTGGTTGCGTGCAAGAGTCCAGGAAACTGGAACTCCGAAAAATTTTTTCAGGAGTAAAAGGGGCCAAACGCTGTGCGCGAAATCGTCTCCGAACCCACCTGCGCCATACGGGACGTTAACGACAACAGGTCGGGATTCAGAGCGCTACATTTCAATCGGTTAAATCCTGATACTACAAGAAAAATCGATTGATCAATTGCGATGAATTAGAAGCAGCTGGGGAGTGTATTTTACCACAATAGGGGGGAAGGTCGGAGCACTGTGGCCGGAGGTTTCGACGAGGGAGGGTAGGTTAGCAGCACGTGGTGCACAGCCATTTGGTTTTGCCACACATACTCCCTTCCGATTCCTTTCTGGGCCTCGAACACGTGGATTGACCGCGTCCGTTCAGCGGGCTGAGGAGGGTGACCAACCAGAAGCCGAGGTCGGTGGTCAGTAAGCGTGAGGCCACGTCTGATTGGTGGGAATTTTCGGACCGTTGGACCTCGTATATATATATATATATAAAAGGACAAAGACACATTGTAGAGGAATCTCCATCAGTGTCTGTGTTGTTGTTACTACACGTTTCTTCTTGACACGTGACTTTCCTCTTTTCCAAGGTGGAACTTTTGCGTATCGGTCTGCAACCGTTGGAGATAGTGTGTGCTGTTTCTGTGATTGACCTTCTGGTATATTACATGGGCCTCTGCCTCGACCGGCGTGTCGGTAGCTGAATCATAGGTCTATCGACGCGTTTTATTGGCAGTATTTGACGCTGAAATGAACTAGTTAATGGAAGCTTAACTTAGTCACAGGCAACTCAATGCATTTTTCGTCCAACATCTGGGTGCGTTGTTTAAACTGTCTGCGCATGCGTATGCCTTTCAAAGTGACATGTTGTAACAGTAACGACACCAACCAAACTGCGCGCCTAACAACCTGTGCTTTTCCCCTCCCCCTTCCAGGTCTCGCGGGGCCACTGTAGAGTTCAGACGGGCTATGGTCGATCAATTACGAACAACGCAACGAGTAGACGAGAAATATATTGTCGACACGTAAAATCGACGAGAGCGAGCGAAGAGCGAGATGAAACGTCAACACAACAAAACGTCACGCGAGCAGGCACCGGAGCAGAAACGTTCGAGTGCGCGGGTGGTCTGCCGGTAACCATACTCGTTCAAACAAA
>QNGE01003469.1:70259-83393 GCA_008508345.1 Paragonimus westermani | reverse complement strand
GATGAGGGCAACCTGTTGGTTTTGTCGTTTACGACTGAAAGGTTCCAAGAACTATACGTGAATTATTAGAGTGTTACCATGGCAGATTTCATAGCTGAGTGCAACAACGGAGCTTAACATTTATGGCAATTTGTTGTTACGGATTTTAATGGTAAGGGTAGGAGCGTTTTTGTAGTTTTTTCCCCAATGAAAGTTTGTCATGTTACAAGGTCATGTTGGACAGCTTTAAGCAGCTGATACCAACAAGGGATGTAAAGACGATCGTGGTAGATAGGCATCTGGCACAGCTGGAATGTTTAGAAGAATATTTGCCTAACGCTAAGGTTCGGTTTTGTTCATTTCATGTGAAACAGAATATGGTTGATAGATGTAGGCAATTGAAGGGGATATCTTCTCGCTGAAGAAATGATTGATCTGTTGTATTGTAAATCCGAAGAGGTGTTAAGCGAGATAGTTAGCAGCATTTCTAGTCGCAACAGGGAGCTTGGTGAGTATTTGCAAACTCGCCTGTTATACCTATTAGCCACCTCCACCCTGTTATTAGTCCCATTCCGGTAGTGCACAATGCCGCGTCATGCATACGTGGTCCGGTGCTCTTTCACAGGAAGCAGGCCAGTTTGCAACTACTCACCAAGCTCCCTGTTGAGACTGGAAATGTTGTTAACTATCCCGCTGAACCCCTCTTCGGATTTACAATACAACAGATCAATCATTTCTTCAGNGCTCCCTGTTGAGACTGGAAATGTTGTTAACTATCCCGCTGAACCCCTCTTCGGATTTACAATACAACAGATCAATCATTTCTTCAGCGAGAAGATAACCCCTTCAATTGCCTACATCTGTCAACCATATTCTGTTTCACATGAAATGAACAAAACAGAACCTTAGCGTTAGACAAATATTCTTCTAAACATTCCAGCTGTGCCGGGTGCCTATCTACCACGATCGTCTTTACAGCCCTTGTTGGTATCAACTGCTTAAAGCTGTCCAACATGACCTTGTAACACAACAAACTTTCATTGGGGAAAAAACTACAAAAACGCCTCTACCTTTACCATTACAATCCGTAACAACAACTTGCCATAAATGTTAAGCTCCGTTGCTGCACTCAGCTATGAAAGCTGCCATGGTAACACTCTAATAATTCACGTATAGTTATTGGAACCTTTCATTCGTTAACGACAAAACCAACAGGTTGCCCTCATCGTCCGTTTCCAATAACATAGGTCCTACAGGTTCTAGCATTTTACGTATTCTCTCTAAGTCACAATCCGGATGTTCCCGTAATTGATTCCTACGTCTTAACGACCTTACCCCACTAGGATTTATCACTAAATCATACTCACGCCTAACGTAACCGATAACTTCTTGGGTTCTGCGGAAACTATCCGACAACCCACATACAGCCTCCTCCGCCATACTTTCTAGCCTACAGTTGTCGGGCTATACTCCCGGGTCGACCGACATTGTCCTGTGATTGTGAACCAAGTAACTGTACGATATACGCAAACCTCCCTCCTCGTACGATATATCAATAACCGACGGACACTGAAACACCTGAAACCTGTAACACCATATATATGAACATGCAGAAAAAATACTCGCCTGTGATTCACGCTTCCCGTTCACCTGCTCTTCCTGGTACAGTGCACACAAAACAGGTGGCACTGCATGTACTCTGCACATTCCGGAACTTTCTTCCTAAAATTCCGGCAGTACTGTGCACCTGTTACACAATTTCTCAGAACGTAACTCATTTCTGTCTACAAATGGAACTTTTGCAACTTCCCACGAAATTTCATGAACGTGGTACAACGGAATCCATCCGAGAGGTACACTCGAACCACTTCACTGAGGTCCACCAGTTACGACATCTTGCGATTATCTGCCGACCTACGCACCAATGCCGGAATTGATACCACGAGCCAGCCAATTAACAACCACTGCATCCAAATCTGCCTATAAACACTCTACAATCGCCAACTCACTTTCAAGAATGTCCAAGCGCATGTTTGGAGCGTTTCGAAATCAGGGGATAATGATGGCGCCCGGAAAGTGTCAAGATAGATCGGCTTCGGCGAGGCAGGGCGGAAAATCCCGAAATCCAGCGAACAAAACAAAAAGTTGAACATCTCACGAACTGTTCAGCTAAGACGAAGTTCTGTGCGCCCATCCATCGTAGAAAAATTTCCTCGCTCAAAGGAAAATGTGGGGATTGGAAAGGAAAATTTAATTTCACACGTTAGATGGGAAAATGTAGTCATAACGTTTACTATGACAAACAATGTGCTAGCTGAATTTTTTGACAAAGAACTCATACGATATTATTATTTTTGCACTGATTATCAGAATATATAACCTTATCTACCGTTTGTTGTGGCATTTTGCCATGTACCCGGGATTTATTCAGGCATACGGAGAATTGAGTCAACGTTTTGAAGGGCCGCATGAAATGAGAGTGTGATAACTAAAACGTACATGACGTCGTTCTGCTGGACTTATTATTAAGCTCCACGTTCACATTTCGAGGGGCGTTAAACATCAAAGTGCCTACACCTTGTTGGTGTGATCACCACATCGTCCAGTTCAGCCCAATAAGACATCGAGACACGCGAGCTGTCACATTGCGTCAAGGTCCAGTCTCGTTTTAGCAGAACTTTTCGCATCCTTCTAGCGGATAGCTGATAAAGTCATCTGCTGTCATGGTGCAACTTTGGAGCATTGCTCTTAGCTCTTACAACTACACATTTATCCGTCGTGGGGCAAAAGTAATTTCCTATGTTGTTCACTCATCCAGAACTTCGTCACCGGAATCCAACTCTAAAGACGACAACTACTAGTTCAACCGCTGTGTGCGGTACTCGTAAATTCTTTGAACCTGCCTTCCAAGTCTTAAAACATGGCTGGACATGACAAGAGCGGTGTAGATTTCCTGCATCTAATTATGGCTTCGAAAGTTTGTCCACTACAATGTCTGGGTGATCGTTTTGTAATTCCACCGATTCTAATGCCTGATTTCTTTGCGAACTTACATTCCAGACACTTGGAATGTCACTGAACATGTACTTTTACGTCACATATTGATGTTAGGGCAGTGCACTTTTTTGATAGGGCGCGAAATTCAAATATAAGCGTGTGGTTATTGTCTATACGATGTGTTGTGCTCATTTAGGATAAACGGGATACTGGTCTCGCGTCAAGTTCTGTCGTTTCAGGAAATATGAAATTGGCGTTGCGGCGGTCTTCAGTAAAAATGAATCCTATGCCTCCCAAAACTATGAAAATCCATTCATCCCCTCGTGATATTGAGGACTTTTTTTGAGTGATCTGAACTATAATGCAGTACTACTCCCGTTTCACTCCAAGTTTTTTCACATTGTTGAGTGTTTGTTCCAGTTGCTACCCGAGAAGCAGTTCACGTGAACTCCAACTCATGAACGGTGTGTAGGTCCACTATTACATTTTCTCACAAATAATGCCACACTTCGTCCGTTTTCTCCTAACCCTATAACTGTGTTGATTACTGATGTCCCTCCAGTTCGCATGGGAGATGTGCTTGGGCAGAACGACAAACCAGCTGTGTGTGTATCACGCCCACTCAATCCAGCGGAAATGAGTTGTGCTCAGACACACCGTGAAGCTCTGGCGGTGTACTGGGCGGTAAAGCGGCTTCATAAGTATCTGTTTGGAATGCCAGTCGAAACTGTGTCGGATCATGAGATGCCGAACTTCATCTATAATCTGACAGGTCACTGGCACGTTCATCAGCAGCCATGGTTCAACGACGGTGCATGGCACTCAGTGCATATGACTATACTATGGTGCACAAATCACCTAACCAAAGTGTTAGAGAAACCCATTTTTCCGTCCAAAACCGCCTTCTCCTCCGAGAAAACGATCCCACCCAATCACAATAGGCGGAAATGTAGTGAACGTTCGAGAGGTGACCTTCACTGCTTTTGTACTCGTTTAGCCTTTATTCCGTTACGCTCATTAGTAGCTCAATGAACTTGACTACTTTTTGGTGACTGTTCTTCGTTTTTCTAGTGCGGGAATGTTGGTAGGCCATTATGACCTTATAAATACCATGCGATTTTCTCCTTCTGACAGACGTTACAGGAGCCGAACAAATTTGCTTTTTTGCCCCCGTCTTTTGGCCTGTCTTGAGCGCAATTGACGGGGACCGCCGCGTATTTTCGAGACCAAGATTTGCGGTGTTAATTATATCAATGAGGAGAACCCGATTTGTCACGTGTCCCATATACATCTGATCCTGACGGCATCCGACCCGTTGTCCTAAAACACGGAGAGGAAGACATCCGTCTACTTCTGCTTAATGTTTATACGCTTTCTCTAACATCAGGTTCCTTTCTTCTTCAGTGGAAAAATTCTACAAAAAATCCCTCCATAAAAGTGGCTCGCGACATGACGTCAGCAATTATCGTCCAATTTGCCATATTTTAATTTGTTCTAGGGTGTTGGAAAGGGTGACAAAATATCGCATGGTCGAATTATTGTTATCACGAAACTTACTACACCACTCTCAGCATGGGTTTCTCAACAAACGTGCCAGCTGGAATTTCCTAACCATGTGACAGAATCTACTGACACCGGTGAGGCGATTATCATTCTACTGTTGGACATGGCGAAGGCTTTCGACTGTGTGCCTCATAAGCGTCTTCTGCTGAAAATAGCATCCTTTGATATACGTGATCCATTGCCTAGCTGGTTTTATTCATACCTTTGGGGGCTGCACAGAAACAGTCATAATATGAGACAATAGCTGAACGCCCCACTATTGGGGTGATGCAAGGAATTGTTTTGGACCGTTGGTTGTCATCGCATATATAAAAATATATGTCAAGTTATAAAGCGTGGCAAACTATTCTTTTTCGCTGGTGATATCTAATTTTTTACAGCATTCCTCCTGGCCATCTATGTCCATGTTTAGAAGATATATATGGAGGACTTCAAGTCATTGGAGACTTGGTGTCAGACTTGGCTGATGAAGATTTCAGTCAGTGAATCCACTATCGTTGTGCATGGTTGTCACGTACCAGATGGCTCTATAAATCTGGACAGTCAGAGTTTATCAACCACCAACTCAGTACGTGACCTAGGTTTACGCTACTCGAACTCATTCAGCTTTGCATAACATATCTTTCCTGGTCGCTGAAATTAAACGGACGATAGGTTACATTGAACACTCATTCTTCCTACCTGCTGCACGATTACAACTTCATAAACTACTTGTACGACCCCAGTTGGAGTACTGCACGTTCATATATGGCCACCTGCGCAAGTCTGGCGGGCTAACTCTGGAAAGCCTCCAACGTACATTCAGGGAAAGCTTACTGGGTTATCCATCTTCTCTGAGCTATAGAGAACTCCGCCAGACGCTTGAAATCGATCCTCTTTAGTTACGGCGACTCAAGCTTAACCTTGCACTCTTTGGGTTAATGGACACGTTGAAGTCAAAAAATATTTTCACGATAGGATATTCATGGATCAGCTTCTCAGTATCACGTACGACAAAATCGTCGATAGGTTTCTGTACCATCGAAGTCATTAGTAAATGTATTTATTGCATCCTGCGCTACCGTTGGCGAAACATTAAAACCAAAAAGCAGGAGGTTGTTCCCATATACTTCGAATAATGGAGTAATCAGTCGCATCGCTTGGTACTTCATCAGGTGGTATTTGTAGGATAAGCATCCTTTAAATAGATTTTTGGCAGGACCTTATAATGTGACAAACGCTACAGTACGTATTTGGATTCTTATGTTTTTCAGGTGCGTTGTAGTGGGCATGAATTCAACAGTAACATGTAGTTTTCACGAATACTCTGTGTAATCTGATCAGCTCAGTTTGACAAGTCAACAGGCATTGTTGTTCCTTTATTACACATGGATTGCAATTCTCTGCGCACAGGTTCGTGTAAACCAAATGTAATGCTTCGTCTCTTAGGAAAGACTGGATCTCCCGGGCTAGAGGTTTTACCTTTGGTGTTTACATTCCCTCCGTGGTATTAGAACAGTACAGTATGGGTTTCTCAATTTCATCGTCGTACACTGACATCAACAAAGAAATGTCAGAATGTTGTAGTGGTAAATGTTTAAGTCCAAGGCGAGGAGGACCTGCGCTGGAAACCAAGAATCGACAGTCGGTAAGGTTAGCAATCAGGCAACTTCACCAGCAGCAGCCTACAAGAGGCAGTAAATTGCCCGTAACACCACGAATTTTAACGTGTGTAGGCTGAAGAACTGCATCAAGATAAAATAAAGCTAGTTCGGAATGCGAGATTAGTGAATCAACACTATCATAGTAGGCACCAGGGGATTTCACTGCTGTGAGGTGTAAAATGGTCCTAAAGGTCATAGTTGCGGATTGCACCGAAGATATTAGGAAAGTCCGCATGCGGTGTGTTATTTGACTGCTTGTCTGCAAGCTATTTGAATGTGTGGCACGAACCCAAGCCACACACACTTCTTGTTTACTCGCTCGTCGACACTCGGTCTCTAGGCTCTCAAGCTAACTTGCTTGTCGGTGCCATCTATAGTGTTATAAGAGACCCCTTGTGCATTCGTGAATAAATATTTGGTCTCTACTTCCAACGGCCTCTTCGCTTTTCTCGTCTGGCAAATTCGCACATGCGGCAAACGAAATAGTGCACTGCGCAGTGAAACGGTGTACAAGATATTGTACATACTTTCATATTCTACTTTATTTTTAAATACAGTCTACATCAGTTGTCCCTGTACCAAATTAGCCCGACTTGTTTGAATTGATTCGACTTGACAATACACCTTTGGTACGCGTTTCTCATCTCCTTGGTGCTCCTATTACACCAAGATTAGGGTTACTTATACAGAGTCATTCAGCGACTGTTTTAAACTAACTAGTTCTGTTCATACCTTTGTATAGGGGTTAGCCCTCTACAAAATGGTGAACCCGTACATTGACTTTTGTTACATGTACTGGTAAACGTTTGTCTGTTCTGCAGTCTTTCTCCCATAGTTCTCTGTTGTAAGTGGATCGTCGGCCTACGAGCGCGTAAACAGATGTTGGAATAACGGTTAGTGGAACCCCGTATAACGGAACGGCGGTCAACGATAACAAACGGACCACGGAGTGTGCACGACTAGTACGTAACTTCCCGGCCAACCCAAACACCCGAAAGTAACACAGAGAGAACACAAAGAGAAGACTGGCCTCCGGAAAGAGTTCCTTTATGTCACTCAGTCCGAAGACAAGACGGTCACAAACCTGACCAAACAGTACAGTGATGCTCGTGGGCGGGATGTAAGCGTGTGAACATTCAGGCGCGTAGGTGGGTGCCAGTGATTTGGCACACAGACTGAAGGGCGAAATGGCACATGGTCGTGCAGATTATGGAGGTCACTCGCCATTTTACTTTGTTGGTCTTTGCCACAATATTTTCGGGAAAATGGCGACTCACACGACATTCCCCCCAAATCTTGGTATTTTTAATCTCATTTATTTTCTCCCTCTCCATTAATATGCTTTCTCATGTTGAACAGAGAACAACTGCCTCAGAGAATATGTGATGTTTCGTGAATATATATATAACTTAACGTGAGACCAGTAACTGGTATATCCGAATTGAGCAGAACACAACGAATGAACAACAGTCAAACGCTTGTATTAGAATTACGCGCCGTTTCAAAAAAAGTACAGCCTACACTCCCTGCGGATAAATTTCAGCCTCAATAAGTAACGTGAAAGTATATGTTCAGTGACAATCATCACATCCACCACACGTTGAATGAGACTGCGGTTTCTTGAAATCCTTTCTGGGTTTCATTTGCAGTCTTGAAGACCTACGAATGATGCTTGTAATTTCTTGGGTCGAATTCGAATCTAGATTCGAATTTGTGATGGCAAGATGAACAACTTTTGGCCAAACGACAAATATCAGCATAAATCTCTGGCCACCAGCACGTTAATCTGGCCAGAGATTTCATCTTTTGAACTCCAAGTTATCCAGAATGTAGATCGTCCAGAACAGCCCTACGAAGAGTTGGAGGAATGACAATTCTGTCATTCAAGCACAATAATCCATCTGGAGTGAATGATAGTTTCTTCCGACGCACATAAAATGTAGGAAATTTTTGTCTGACTTGTGGGACCCAACCACGACGGAGCGCACTGAGAATGGGTGAAAGTAATGTTGAATATCGCGAATCAACTCTTTTCGGCTAACGGGCAGGGGCTGGATTAGAAGGCAATCATTACTGCAATTCTGCTCAGATGTATATCGAATACGTGACAAGTAATCCACATGTTTGATTTGGTTGGCTGATTTGTGCACTATAGTATAGCCATATGCACTGAGTGCTATGCTCCATCGTTGAACCATGGCTGCTGAAGAACGTGCCAATGACTTGTCAGGATTATAGATGAATTTCAGTGCTTCGTGCTCCGACACAATTTTGAATGGTATTCCAAACAGATACTTATGAAGCCGCTTTACCGCCCAGTATACCGCCAGAGCTTCACGGTGTGTCTGAGCATAAACCCTTTCTGCTGAACTAAGTCGGCGTGATATAAAAACAACTGGTTTGTTGTCCTGTTCAATCACAGCTCCGATTCCAACTGGAGAAGCATCAGTAATTAACACAGGCATAGTTTTAAAAGAAAATGGACGAAGTATAGCATCATGTGACAGAAAGTTTAACAATGAACGTACACACTGTTCATGAGTTGGAGTCCACGTGAACTGCTTCTCAGAAAGCAACTGGAATAAACATTCAGCAAGATGAGAAAAATTTGGAATGAAACGGGAATAGTACTGCAAAGCACCTAACAAAGAACGCAATTCGGAGAGGTTTGTGGGTGAAGGTGCATTAACTAATGGGTCTAGACGTTTGGCATCAGGTTTGAATCCGTTACCGTCAACTAAGTAACCGAGACACTCGAAACTGCTTACAGTAAAAGCGCATTTGTTTGGATTAACAGCAATGTTCTTGTCATAAAACTGTTGGAATAGTTTCAAAAGACGAGAATCATGAGTTAACTTGTCTGGAGCATGTACGATGATATCATCCTGATAAACTTCAACACCATCCATACCTTTCACAATGTTATTCATTACCTGCTGAAAGATAGCAGGAGAGTTACTAAGTCCAAACGGCAAAAATCGGTACTGGAAAAGTCCATTAGGTGTATTGATTGTTGTTATCGGCATTGATGTCTTATCCAAAGGAATTTGTAAATATGCATCCTTCAAGTCTATCTTGGAGAAAACTTTGGATCCTGATAGCTTGTTCAGGATGTCCTCAGGTTCTGCAGTAGTACATGTATGTTGCTTAAGGCATCGATTTACAGTAAGTCGATAATCTCCACATATTCGCGGATTTTTCCCATCAGACTTCAAGGGTGTCACAATCGGCGTGGCCCAAGAGGATGAATCAATAGGCTCAATAACGCACTTCTCTACTAGCTCGTTGAGCACTTTAGTTACCGGTTCACGGAGTCCATAAGGAATTATACGACGTTTCAGAAAAACCGGACCACCAGTTACTTCTAGTTTAACCGGAGGTATCTTCATACCGCCCGTAGCCTTCGAGCACTTGAGAATGAGGTCTTTCAAGCTTGTGGAATTACTCGGTGGTACAAGCAAGGAAACCTGGATATGAAGCATTTTTAAAACCTTTAGCCCCAAAATGGATGGGCCATGATGAGTAACAACAAAGGTGCAATCAAGTGGCTTGGATTGTTCGTTAAAGATCGGAATAGTGACTGTACCCAAAACAGGAATGGAATGACCAGTTATACCTCGTATGGTTACAGAACAAGGATAAAGTATGTAATTTGGATAGAACTGTGATAGATGTCTTTGTGGTATAATAGATTCTACACTGCCAGTGTCAATAATAAAATCATGCCTTGTGCCACGTACTGTGAAAAGGGTATGAAATAAATGCCCTGAAGTAGATGAATCAACTGTCAAAGTAAAGGATTCCATCTTGTCACATGTAGCATCAAATTCATTTTGACCAGTTACTATGAATTGGCAATTTCTTTTCGACTTACAGACAATTTGTAAATGACCTCGTTTTCCACACTTGTGGCATATAGAGCTGCGGTGAATGCATGTGTATCTGGAATGTTTCTTGCCACATGAGGCACAATTCCCGAATCTGCCAGTGAAGTTTGTCGACTGTTGCGAATAATTTTGTGAAACTGGTCGAGAACCATATTTAAAAGCTGAATTGAATAGCCGCGGAGTACTGTGTTCCGTAGGTCGCTTTTTTACCGATCCAAAGAAGACCGGGATCTCACTAGAACTCCCACTATGGACTGTATTATTAACGTCTTCGTACTGCTCACAGATGACTTTGGTATTTTGACACGTAGGTTTAGGAAGTAGCAGTAGTTGTTTATGTAGATCCGGTGCATTAATACCGGCGATGAGTCGGTCACGAAGTTGGACCTCCAACTGATCACCAAAACCACACCGTGCTGCCTGAGTTTGGATCTGGAGAATAAAGTCACGGACTGACTGATTCGGTTGGCGCTTCATGATATTGAATTTGGCTCGTTCGGCGACCTCGAAATTTACAGGAGTGACATGACCGAGTAGTGTTTTCATTATGCGCTCGTATGTGAGATCCATCAGCGAATCTGGATAAGATAAATTCTTCAGAAGACAGTAGGCCTCTTTTCCTACTCTTGAGAGGAAGAAGGCTGATTTTGTCTCCTCATTTAGGCTGGATACGGTCCTACACCATAGTTCAAATCGTTCAAAATAATCCTCAATATCACGAGGGGATGAATGAATGTCCAAAGTTTTGAGAAGCATAGGATTCATTGTTATTGAAGACTGCCGCGACGCCAATGTGATGTTTCGTGAATATATATATATATATAACTTAACGTGAGACCAGTAACTGGTATATCCGAATTGAGCAGAACACAACGAATGAACAACAGTCAAACGCTTGTATTAGAATTACGCGCCGTTTCAAAAGAAGTACGACCTGAACCTCAATAACTAACGTGAAAGTATATGTTCAATGACAATCATCACAGAATACTATCATGTTTAGACTCCCTGAGTTTGACAATAAAGACCCTATGCTGTGGATCCTACATATTGAAGTTATTTTAGACTTTTGGTGAAACTATTCACAGTGCACCACGTATAATTACGTCGTCTCAAATTTGCCTGAGTCCATGGTGCGGAAGTTGCGGATGTGATGTATGAGCGTCTAGATAAGAACCCTTACAACCTCATCAAATCGGCTGTTATTAACAGGCTTGCAAATTCCGACGAGGACAGCCTCCGCAAGCTCTTTGCCGGCGTTGAATTGGGAGAATGCACCCACGAACAGTTGCTCCATCACATGACCCGGTTGTCAGAGAAGCAGAATGTCAAGGAACCTGTGTTGCGCGTGTTGTGGCTTTAAAACCTCCAACACGACCTCAGTCACACACTGACTGTTTTAAAGGAAGACACACCGTGAGCTAAACTAGCACAGTTTGACAATTATGCTGCTCAGTAAGTCTCTAAAATGCAAGCGTCCTTCAACCGTGACACCACCCAGCAGATGTCTCAAATCTGAGAGCAGTTCTCACAAATCTCATTGCAGCTAGCCACTTTAACCAAACTGCCAGCAGACAAACTGCCACCAGTGCGCTCAGTCTTGCTCACGGGGTAGATCGTACACATGGATATCATCACCATCGGTTCGGTACACCAGCTCGTCGCTGCAACCAGCTCTGTTTCTATCGGAATGGTCAAGCCTCAACAGGAAACGACCAAATCAGTCACTAATGGCGACGACTGTCACTGGTCCATAACTGTCGCCTGCATTACGTAGTCGACCGTTTAATGTCCCTCAATTTGCTTGTTGGTACGGGTGCCGAGGTTAGTGTTGTTCCACACACTGATGACAAATACAATCTTGAACCAGTGTCGTATACCCTACAAGCGGCTAACCGCACTGCAATATAGACCTACATAAAGAAACTACTCATCCTGGATCCTGGTCTCTGTCGGCAATTTCACCGGACCTTTACCGTTGCAGACGTGCAACACCAAAGTATCGGCGTTGAATTTTTCATCTCCTTTGGGCTTGTGATGGATGTAAGTAGTTGGAAACTGCTGGGCAGCACAACGGCTCTGTGAGCGTGAACGGAAAGGCCACATTGATTACTTCAACTGGATTACGCTCTTCCTTACAAGATAACAGTTTCGCAACCCTGCTTCGGCAGTTCCCATGATTTATCGATCCACCAAGCTGTACATCACAGGTAGAACGCAGTTTTTTCCACACAGTACAACCAAAGGACCACCTACCGCCACATGCCCGTGTCGGTAACCACCACAGAAACTCAGATTCGCCGAAGCTGAATTCGAAAACCTTCTACGACTCGGTAACATTGAGCATTCCAATAGCCGTTGAGCCTCATCCCTGCATATGGTACCCACAAATTCACACGGCGACTGGCATCCGTACGGTGATTATCGCGCCTTTAAACAACGCCGTGATCCCTGACAGGTAACCAATTCTCCATGTTCAAGCTATTTTCATTGATCTGCACCATATGAGCATTTTTCAAAGCTTAATTCAATTCGGGCATATGACCATATCTAGGTTGCCTCAGGAGACGTAGCGGAGACGGCTATCACCACCTCATTAGCACTTGCGATGCAAGATACGCTCACAGTTACGTCAGAAAATCGATCAAACAACACCATTCTATCTGACCCCAGACCGTTTTGACCAAAACCGATAACAACACACTAGTTTTCTAGTTGACCATCACTCACATTTGATCGCAGCCTTCGCATTCAGATAGACTTTCCAGCCAGCCTCTTTCGAAAAGAAGCACTAGACTCGAGTTTCGCTCTCATTAGAGCTCGGCAGTCGTGCATATCCATGCCATAGCCGGGATTTGAACTCCTGCCATTCCAATCATGTGGCAACCGTGTTAACAACTGTGTCATTGACCCCACATTAGGCACGACCGAATTATCAAATCTGAACGCTCAACCACTTTCGCTTGTGAGCAGTGATCAGGTTGCCTGATCGTCACGAGCGGAGACACAGTAACTGTTCTGTTAACTCCAATCGATAACCCCGCGATTAGGACTTCCGAGACAGG
>QNGE01003469.1:0-68269 GCA_008508345.1 Paragonimus westermani | reverse complement strand
ATCGATTGCAAAACATCTCATGACAACAGGTCATCAAGTTGACCCGGTTAACTCATTCAAGATACTGTTGCGCAACCGAAATCCGAAGTTACTTGCCTTCTGCGAAGCGATTCTCATTCGAACTTACCAACCGACGTTATGTGCACAGAAGTGGTTGAAACAACCGGTCTGTTTGCCATGGTTATGATTACATAATAACTGGTGTGCTTGTATGTGTGTCTAGTCCCTGTGTGTCGTTAAATATTTGTTGTATATAACTGGCATGTTTTACGTTTGCGACTGATGAGAGTAAATGAAATGTTAACATATCGCAATATATGTCTTCTTTCTGCTCTGATGAAGTGGTTAAAGGGAACTCAGTGTTTTAAATATGTATTATTGGTGGTGTTAAATTTGATCATGAAGAATAACCTTTTATGATTTCTTGGTGAGGACATCCATATCCCTTCAAAAGTCGTACGTGATCGTCCAGTCTTTTCGCGACTTAAGCTCAAATACCAATTACTTCTTAATATTTTATGCCAGTTTATTACGAAACAGTAGGCTACCGCGTTGTACAGCTATTCTCGGTACGCTTGAAGCACTTGCTTGATAACGAACTACTTTGGCTCATTCACCAAAGGACTGTGATATGTCTAGCAGGAAACTCCGATGGAAAAGAAGCTGAATATCGATTTCTATGTGTACATGTGTTCAATTTGTCTTATGAAATACTTTCAACTTACTCTAGCACAGTACATTATGGAAATTACGGCTAGTCAAAAGCCGGTTGAGCATTGGGCCGATGAGAACAGGTAATGTTATTCAATATTCACGAATGCAAATCACATATCTAACTGCACAAGTTCTCAATTTCTCAATTTCTCAATGTTGAACGCATGTTTACCATAGACTGCAAACTGATGGGAAGCAATGAAGCCTACAAAATGTCTCAGAAAACTATCAATGCAAACTGATTAATGTTTTGAATACCTAGCACGTAGTACGGAGAAACTGTGCGAAAACATGGGAGAAAAATGGATAAAGGGTGCTTGTGCATGGAGAGGTCTCAAGGCCGCCTGTGTGCCCCACACCCGGGCCAAGGCTCGAGGCGTGTCCTAATTGGTCGCGGCTTCAGCGACCAACGGCTCACTCGTCCATGCATTTTAAAATGGCACCCACGCTTGTAAATGCGACCATTGAGAATGTACCTCTACTGAGTCACTCGTTCTATTTTACCGTCTTATTGTGCGTAAGGCTTGCGGCTGATGGAGATCGAATACATATACAACAGCTTTAGGACGTAAAAGGGGCAAGTTGCTTAAAATGCCGTATGTGCAAAGCCCCTCTATTGGATATTGCGAGATTTCGTTCATCCTAATTAGGCAAGTCATACTGTTGTTGCTCAAGGCGACAGCCAGACAACCGCCATGATGAATTAGAGACCGGGGTTTCTTATTGTATTGAAATAGTCAGGCATTCAAAAGTTCATTACAGATTTTATCAAGCGGAACAATTCACGAGATTGACAGTGGTACGCATCGGTAGTTTTAAACTAGCGTTCCCCTTAAAAATAAACTTCCCTTTCAGATTCCCTCCTGCGTTCCCGTTTTAAGGCTTTGAGACGTGGACAGTCCTCAAACCTCTTCAATTACATACCACTATATAATCCACACTTATGGATACGGACTTAAGGTGAACTAGATGAGTAAAATACTGCCTTGTTTACGTCGTAATCAGATTTTACGGTGGTCATCAAGCATCGCAAAAAGAATGCAGTGTATTATGTACAGTGGTTTATTCGATAATAATGAGGTTACACATTGTTACATGCAACTATATAGCTACTTATGCATTCATTCAGACCTCAGAATACATCGACAAGCAACTCTTCATATTACTCAAACAAATTTCTCCAGTTATATCGCTAACTTGATCAAAACGAAGTATATCTACAGGATGAAAGGGCGATCAAAACTCAACAGGAGTGTCGTCCATTCGGTTCCAGCCAAATGTCAGTGTTAGAGACGATGGGACATCTTGGAATTATCCAATAAACTGAATGTAACCCAATATGTATCTCTTCCACACTGAAGAAAGTGCTAGCAATGCGATTTCAATATTTTTACAAAAACTTTGATCTTATCATCTTTTATATATACCTTATCCAAAAACGGTTGAGTCCAGTGTTGCTTGCTGCAGTGGCTTAATAATGGTTGCCCAGTCATCCACATATACAGCGAGCCTAAGCAGGTTAGTTGATGTTGTGCCACAATGGTGCACAGAGGCTAACATTTCAAAGCATGTATGAACTGAGTGAGATGTCACTGTATGTTGTCTCTCTCTTAGGGTACAATGCAAACATTTGACGTCTAGTCCGGACTACACTGCATGCCCACTCGATAGTATCAATTAGACGACACCGGATTAATTGGCGCACATGATCACCCTCACTGGGAGGGTGAAGGAACGCTAGCATTTATGACATTGTGACAAGTCGAATTCCGCTTCACGGAGCTGTAGGGTGTTCCATCTCAAGGCTGTTTTCGTGTGTGGGCGCAGTAAGTTGTTTATCCCGGGTATAAAATCAACAGAAATGAAGCAAAAACGCCGTTGAGAATAGGGACCGAATATTCATTGGGCGAAATGAACAAGTAGTCTCCTATTGCGCTACTAACGCCACCGGCACGCAAGTTGGTCAGGGAGGTTAGAGACTAGCCATCAACGAGCGAGTAAACCGGAAGTATGTGTAATTCAGGTTCGCGTCACACAATCAAGTTGCATGCAGACAAACAGTCGGATAGCATTCTGTATTTGAACTTTCTTAATGACCTAGGTGCAATATTTACATATACGTTTCAGAACTGTTTTACACATCACACCACATGCTGGCTAGCGAAATCTCTAGATGACCACGCTATCACTCTATGAACTCACTCTTCAGCGGGAATAGGTCTAGTCCGATTAGAAGGCGTGTGCACTGAACTTTATGCATAAGATCGAGGTAGGAAAATTTTTCAGGATGTAGGTACTCACTTGTCCAACTGTTCTTGGGTTGAACATTTCGTCGATTGGGGCCATCTGCTTTTCTCTTGAAACACATCAAGAACTGGCAACAAGGGACTAACTGTACAGATGACTGAGAGCCTGTTCAAAATGTATGCTGAAGGCGTTTTGCCTGTAACGCGTTGTGATCATTGCTGATGACAGATTCCGGAGACCTAATTTCTCTGTGCAGCTACAAAAAAAGAAAACGAGACGAAATGTTGATAAAAATCAACGGGCTTGGTTCACAGTATTTCGTGAAAATGTTAAAAGTTCCGCCAAACCAAACGTAATTACCTCCGGTGGATTCGATCAGTGTTGCTTCTCTAAGTGGATTTCAAGTCCACAGTAAGGGTAGTCGCCGAGGAAAATAGACCCGGTAATACACTGAAATGATCAGTAAAGTCTGTTAACCTTGAACTCTCCAGTGATCAGTACACAGTGGACACGGGATGGAGGAAAACGAACCGCTCGGTGTATCCTGGAGAGTTTGGTTTCCTGTTTGCATGTTTTAAACACTGACTGTACACGTATACTTAGAAAAGACAAAAGTTGTAGAAACCAACTGAAGTTTTGAAATGAAATATGCTGTACAATCACTACGGCGCTCCTCCTCTGGCGTCGTTTAAAATGTGGTGCGTTTAAGAAGATTATCAAATACGTCAAAATCAACAGGAAGTATATGCGGTCATCCAGAACGTGTTTTGGATGCGTTGAAATGAGAGAACTGTACGTCGCCAACATTGGAGAGGGACCAAAAGACCATCACATCAAGCAACTCCCGACCACCCATCTAGTAACAAAATAGTCACGGATACCAGGGGTTGAATTTATTGATGTAACCTCTGGCCACGGTAACTTTGAAGTTTGTAGGAACTTCTTATGACGACAGAACCAGATTGGGTGATCGAATAGCAATCGATGTCGCTGTGACTAGTAGTCGTCGTGTGACCATTCTGGGGTAGTTGACCGGAATTTTGTAAAGTATACGAAGGGCGTGCCTTTAGTCAACGCGATGATCCTCATTGGCTAGATATACAACTAGTGGTTTTGGTCAAAACGGTCTTGGGTCAGGTAGGATGGTGTTGTTTGATCCGTTCTGACCTAAATGTGAGCGTATATTGCATCGCGATTACCAATGGCTCGTCGTTTGAGTGGCTTAGCCCGCTTGGTTAGAATGTTATACTCTATCATACGGACCAACGGAGAGTTTTTCAGTACTGTTTCAATTTGGTTAGACCTAAATAACTGCATTGGTCTGACGAAAATGGTCGAAAACTGTTGTTTGTCACCGTTGTTCTTCTATGACTCAGTGGGAATTTTCGAGGGTTATCTTGGGCGCAAGATGTTACATCACAAATATGTTTTCTGCAAGCCCTCAGATTTTGCAAGCGTAGTCATTCAAAGTATCACTGATTTGTTACTGCAAGGATTACGTCTGGTTAACAGTGAATCAACCAGAACGTAATTTAGCGAAACGTGTAGACAGTATTCAACAGGCGCAACAAGCGCCTTTACACCAAAAGGGTATGACGCAAACTGGGTGACATAACAGTTGTTAGAGTCCACAACAAAGTGTGAAATCTTCTCTGACAATTTTTTTCTGAGAGTTGTAACTATTGGCATCGTGCACTGAAACCTTTCTACTCACACCAGTTTGCGTGCAAAATCCAATGTGTAGCGTACACGGCGGAGTGAGATGTGTTGTCAAAAACAGTCTCTGACTACCCTAAGTGATCAAAAAAGAAACGAATGCAACAGGACAGTTACGAGAGTTTTAGCAACTTATAGTAATAAAGAGCTTGACTCACAGAAAGGGTTCAAGAAGACCACCACCACAACATTCCAAATTACCAGTATCCGGGAGGCGAGGATATTCCGAGATTACCGTGGACGGCTGAAACGCGGCCGGTGCTGCGACGATGTTCGGAGTACAACGGAGCTAAAAATGGATGAGATCCGTGTAGTATCGTCAAACAACTATACCACGGGTAGATGAGCAGAAAGACGTGCGTGCACAAAACTTCATTGTTATTGCAAGGTCATTTTTAATCAATTCGAACAACATGCAGAGATGACGCAAAACGTTGTTGTACAGTAGTGTAGCATCGTTAGTGAACAAAACCAAGAAAAAACTTTACAGATATCTACTCACGTTAGACGGCTTTTTCCAGACAGAGAGGTGCTATGTTGTAATTTTTAAACCCGAGAATAACAAATTACAAAAACAGGTAACTGAATCATACATATTTCTTAAGTTGTCATGCGTGACAGGAAAGAAATGGCGTAAACTTGAATACTGCGTAGGTTTTATAGAGATGAACTTCCTTTACGAGTAGCTGAACCGGTTCGGCGATTGGAGCCAAGCTATAACTTGTTAACATTGAAGACGGTAACTGGTCTAATGAGGACGACTAAACACGCCGTACTACTGATTAGTAATCAGGCAGAGGTAAGTAATTAGGTGATGACGGAACAGTGGGAAAATAGAAGGAACGTGGCAACACACTCTGACATGAAATGGTGTCTTTCATACATGAGCATACTGGCGACTGTGGATCACTTTCACATACAAACGAGTGTTATGGCCTGAAGTGGTGTTCAGGCATATGCATCTATGTTGATTTTTCAACTAAGCAATTCCCGTACCACCCGCGTTCATGGCTCACAAAACTGGTGAATCTACCTATTTAGCCATGTCAATTTGAATTTTTGAAATTTCAGAGGTTATAAAAATTTCATACTGCTTATGTAGGCGACCGTTCTGGGAAGTACTGAAAGTGAGAAGATTGAAGAAAATGCAAACGACACGGGAACAAACATACAAAGATTGTCCAGCAGAAATGTCGGGGAACAATGGAGTATGAATTCACATGTTGAAATTGCCCAATCATCTCGAGAGGAGACACAGTTACAGCTTGCTAACTCCACTCGATAACCCCGCGATTAGGACTTCCGAGACAGGTCGAGATCACTGATCTCATTAAACCTGCAAGGCGATTCCTCGTTGAAAATAAACCAAATCCCCGACTGCTCATCATTATATTTTGTTGCCCTACGTTATATTCTCTCAATCGGATGACCCTCTGTCACAGGGACTGTTTGTCGGGTAATTGAATTAATGGGTTTAGTAAAAATGTGCTGTCTCCGCATATAATTGATGCTTGATATGAAAATAACAGAAACCTGTGGCGTATCACCCAAACTGTGTCATGAATGGCTTGAATGGCCGGATTGGCCAAGATGTATATTAAAATTCAGTTCCAACCTGTTGCGACCGAACTATCATTGAAAAGTCTGTCAAAATGTCCACTAAATAAACATTGCAATGTATTACTGTTGAGTCTGCTTGAGAATTCCGACGATAGTTATCCATCTTTGAATTTGTTAAATAGGTTGAGTCGTACATCGAGGTTTGAAGTTAGAGGAATTGGTGAACAAATCCTGAAACAATCTGATACCTTCGAATTTGGTTAAGTGAACAGGTAGATTGGTAGAACTACCGTTGAATTCTTAGCGATCATGGTAGTGGCGCGAATTAATCAAGTGTAATATTATTATCTGCAATGCATTCAGGGACTTCTGTAGTGCTTGGCGGCAAACGGAAAAGGTGGTTCACGTTAGGCTTGGTCATACAGAACAGGACGTCAGTCATCACCACTTCATCATTCCGACGTCGCAAACACGATCAACATGCAAAACGACATCAATTCCACGATGTTAAAAATTTGTTTTAGCACGTCTTGTTGCTAATAAAAACAATACTGTTCATCGATAAACAGATTAGAAATAACACAACGTTACGAGCAAGTTGTAATACTCTACGTTTCAACCACCTCGGGTGGCGTTCCTCAGGAGTGTTGTACTCGTTCACAACACTCCTGAGGAAGGTCACCCGAGGTGGTTGAAACGTAGAGTATTACAACTTGCTCGAAACGTTGTGTTATTCCCAATCTGTTTATCAATAACATGTTCAACTGTTCAACTTCATTCGTACTTAATTTGGCGCGGATATCTTAATACTGTTCATCACTAGAAAGAAAGCTAGCCCGGCTGAACTGGATAGATGCTTGAAAGCTTCCTATCAGCTGAAGTTTGGTTTCATTTTAACGATCTCAGTTATATTCGTTAAATTACCTCTCAACCCAATAAATGAGATTGGTAGTAAAAATGTGAGTGGTTCTTCACCGATTGGCTTGTCGGGTATTTTAGTCATCCACTGTAAAATTCAACACTAGATTCCTTATGAAGAAAGGTTGGAATTTTAGGTGTTACTCATCGCTAGCAATGTGATCGGTAACTGGCTGACTGTTAAGCACTACAATCCGTACATGGTCGTTCTTTTTAGTATGAATTAACCTAGTGAACTATATAACCAATATTTTACATGAAAACAAACGATTCGGGAAATTTTTTTCTAATCAAACAAAAACTTTCTACTTAAATTCCATTACGTAAAGGGTCACCCAGGGTTACCATAGTATGAATTTGGCTGTTTGCACATCTCAACCAAGAACTTTAAGTACTTGAGCGTTTCCCCATTTTCCATACGATGTACAATACTCTGTCGACTGTCTCATCCGCAGCTCGTGAATGCTACATTTCAAGTTTCTATTCCACGGGCACATAATCCTTGTCCAATATGTGTGACATGGGCAGTTAGTGATGTTGAATTGTTGTGTTTTCCTCTAGCCGGTCCAGGAGAGCAACGAAATTTATTTATCTGCTGGGCGTTTATCACGCGGGCTACGTCCACTCAAACACAGGTTTATATTCTGGCTTAAGATGACAGTCTGTAAGAATTTTTGCACAAAGTCCGTCGAACGCAACTTATGCCGACTGTGTTTTTGTTGAAATTGGCTAAGGTTAAATAACCACCACTTAGGTAACAACCAGCCGATTTTGCACACTCTGCCTGCTTGCCAGATATACATTTCCTCACTCCACTTCTGAGCACATTTTCATTTTTTAAACAACCTTTGTTAGTTCTCGTTATTAAAACCTGAAAACATCAGCACCCCGTTGGTTCACGCAGCTGAGATGATGATTGGTCTGAAACCTTGTAGAATGCTGTTCGGTGAATTAGGCTAGAAATATGTATAAATGTAAATGCGTAAGACTATGATACTCTAGATCTTTGTACAATCTGAAATGCACCGAATGCTTCAGTTGATGAGCATGACGTTCGTGTTTTTTGGTTGCTGTGCAATCACAACTGGTGAGCTCTCGTTAAGTGGCCAAACACAATGTTGCTTCGCAAGTACAGATATATGTATATATATTTACACAAATAAAACCTTAAATAACTTCGTTAGAAGTTTCACACAGCGCACATAACAACCATCAGACCACTCGTTTCAGTTACTTAGGTGCCAGATTATTACACGAAAACTAGAGTGATTGTAGAACCACCATATTTAACAATTGATATAAGCATTGTTATAACCAGAATGAAAATGAACAAACAGAGAGCGTTGAAGCTGGCCTAAAAATATGGCAACCCATTTCCGAACTAAGTTTCACAGTGGTCAATAAAATCTGCACAGTCCTCCTTTGAAAACCTACTTACACACTGTTATTTCGAGGCTGTAACTCGGCTATCAGTATTCCATCATTTTCGCATAATTTTATCGTCCTGTTGCCATTAAGACGAAAGACTGAACGCTTCAGTGTATTTTTCCTGAGATGGCGCCCCATATGTGCAAGCCGCGCTATCAGGTTGGCAAATCTGAATACTTGGTAGCTTCTTACGTTATTCGGAGATTAGGGAGATGTTATACATATGTAAGGGTCTCATGGTGCAGTTTTAACATGCATTCGAGTCGTTGTAGAATGCTGGCGTCTGCATTTCACCAGACATTAGTAAATTCTGTGAAAAATCCTCCTCCAATCACTAACAAACTACCGTCGTATTTTCGGTGCCATGAAAATGATCAGTCACCGAAGTCTTCCAAACTAAACTTCTTTCATCATTAGCGATAACATCATTCTGGAGTTCACCCAAGTGGTGTGGTGTTCTGTTGAACTTTATGGACAACATGTATGTCTCAATGAGTGCAGGTATACGCACTGGCTTTTGAAAAGGTAAAAACTGCATTTGGAATGTGAATGTTGCTTTCAGCTGGAAAAAGTCTGATAATGTAACTGAAGGAGTGTAAGCGAGTCTTGTTTTATATAAATTGCACATCAATCACAACCAATCCAAGCCGTCCTATTTCCACAGAAGTTTCAGCCAGCTCCTACTGAAAAGTAACATGATACTCGGGTCTCGCCAGTGTTATTAGTTGTCAGAAGTGCGCATCTTAGCCAAGTGTGGAGGTAGAACTCTGGACACATTTTCATGAGGATCACCGTGTCGGTGTCTTCATATTGTGTTGTCTTCGACCCTCATATTGTTTGGTAGTGTCCAGTGAACTGGGACTGAACACAAATGTATCGGCAAATGTAGACCTGTTGCATCGTTTAGCAGTCTTCCACCCATTGATTCCGATTTAGTTATGAAGCATTGCCTACTAGTGATTGTGCTTTGAGAAGTATATTTCGTTTGACATGCCTAAGACCACAAAAATGAAAGGGCCACCGACCATGGGCATACACAGCAAGCTGATTAACAGTCAAGTTTGTCCAGATTATTGTGGTCACGTTAACCACAGGATCATATTAGCTGACTCTTCTAAAAAAAAGGTACACTTAGGACATACTACCAGCATGAAAAGCGGCACTTATCACAAAAGATGAAAGTTATTCTTTAAAAAAGCAACTTCATGGCAACGTTACTGAGCTTTGACTTTGGATGTCTTTGATGAGAAAATTGAATAGTACAGTTGGTTAATGAAAGGGGTATTATTTATTAGTGAGCCTCGTCATCATTGATGAACCAGTGAGAATGAGCTGGCGCGCTATACCGCGTTTTTCTGACAAGTCTGAGAATGCAAAGAAAAAGATATCTGAAAATTTCATTAAGTCTAAAATGTTTGCCTATGATAATTGAACTTTTATCAGTAGTGATTTTAACTTTTCTCATGTAATTTAGTGTGTTCATAGGTAGCAGGTTTCAGCTCTACCGGACTAATATGTAGATTTGTTAGTGAACAAACTCATGCTTGCATGTTGAAAAAACTTAAGGAGCAAGCGGACAGAAAAAAGTGGTAAGAGCTACGGAATAAACTGCCGCTCAGCGAACACGCAAGTAGCGTTAACAGCTCACGTACGTTGGTAAGAAAATCCATACTATCAGTTATAGCTGATACATAAGTCCACCGGATAAAATATTACACCTGTAAAGGGATTCAGCTGTTAACTAAAATTTGATATGCACCTGGTTATGGGTAGATCGTAAAACAAACAGGGCCTGCCAACTCAGTGAATCACACGTTCCATACTTTACGCTTGGAAGTTAATCCCATAAGACAGTATCACTGCAAAGTGAGCAAACGTTTGCTGTTGAATAACCCGGATATGTAAGAACTTTTTGGGTGCTGATGTGGTTTCGTCAAATGTGACTGAAATGCACTGGTACTTAAGTTACTGTAGCTGGTTTCATGGAATGCAGAGTCCTGCACGTCTTCCAGTGATCCATCACTGAAGGTAATTACTATGCACCAAATCCTTTGTTGTATGCCAGCAGCAAACCTATACGTTTGCTACCGGAAGTCGGCTAATCAAACTTTTCAACACAACGTTTAAGACCTCCACGAGGAATGTCCCACTGGTGTTTTCCAGAAAAACAGTTGTGTTTGAGAATTTTTTGTCGTGGTCGCAGGGGAATGGACGAGGGAATAAAACTATGTGACAGAGTAATTTGCTGATATCGATTGCAAACGCAACCGGTTAGTTTCACATAACCAGAGTCGGCAACAGCAGAATTCAGTTAGCACTTCCCGATGAGTTTGCGCTTTCAATGTTGATCAGCCGAGGGGCTTATGAAAACGTAAAAGATAGCAAAACGTTTTTGCGACGTTCAGTTCGTAAAACTATAATCTTCACCAAAATGATGTTCACAAATAAAGACTGACTGATGGTGGCATTTTGCATTTCGCTTATTTCCGTGAATGTTTTTTAGTGATCAAACAAAACAACGCCCAGAAAGAACAACTAAGGAATGTTTCTATAAATGGTCAGGCTCAGGTAGCAGGCAACCCATTCACTTACGCCATTCAAGCGGAGAAAAATCGTGTCATCGAACTATTGATAAACAGGGTCAAGGTAAGCCTATTTTTAACTATACGCTGGCGACAAACAACCTTTTTATGTAATAAGTGACGGTTAAGAAACAGGAAGAATTGTTGTTATCACCGTGACAATTTTACCAGGCAGCCAGAAGTTATCCCGTGTGAAGCAGGATAAAGCCAATAAACTTGTACATCATCTGCCAGCCATCCCATACATTAGAGGGCGACGAGGTTATCTGCATTGCAGTCGTACAACATCGCCATCTATGTGGTTAGTTCGTTTGATTTGGTTGCCGAGTAAGTAACTTATGACATACAAGAAACCTTTCTTATATAAAGTTTTAGACAATAGATCGTTTGCTCGGATAAGTAGTTCGTAGATCTGACAAATTTTGTGCATAAGCAAGCTTCTCGAAAACCGAGGTTGTAGTGCTAGATCAGGAGAAATTAAAACACCTAACCGGGCTAGTCAACCAATTTTTGACAAACTTGCTCATCTTCAATTCCAGACTCGTGAGATCTTCGTGGTGAACCATTTCATGAATGTGTCTACTTTTCAGGTGAACGTGAAATTCACGTCGTGCTACGGTGTGAAAGTGTTTACAAACTTAACACCCTTTAAGATAAGTGGACCAGATGAGAGTAACCTTCATTTTTCGGGAAAATGTGTCCTTTTCAGTGGTACACAACTCGCATAAATCTTCAACATCCTTTCACCCGTGGACAGTCAGCTAGTGAGCAGAGGAGTAACTGCTTTCCGTCTGTACCAAAATAGACCCATTTGTTTGTCTGTACTCTTAAAAGATTTTTAAGGACATCTTTTATAAAATGGCCAGGTGACTCACGTCATAACGCTGAATGTCAACGTGTTAACCAAACTCTTGTTAAACCCTTCCCACTCGGTCCACTTCAGTGTACTTTAGTTCGTGCGTTTTATATGCTAAAACAATGGTGTTCGCATGAGATTGATAGATAACTGTAGCGCACACAATGCACTGGACATAAATGGTTCGTTACTGCACCTCGGGTTTCAAACTCCGCATTTCGTTTGTCGCTATAATAACCTTCTGAACTGTGGGCAGTTTGCGAGAAGAACCAGCAATTCTTCCGATTTGTTGTTAAACAGAATGGCTTTTCTCCAGGTGTATGTTTATTTTCCATTTAATTTGTCATATGGAATTTCTGGCATTTCGTGCTCATTGAACAAGCTTTGAAAGGGGTATGTACACGACATTCTTCTAGGAACCTCAATAAACGAATCGGTCAAAGTGCAGACCATCTACCACTGATTTTATCGTCAAGTCTTTGGCACTTCACGTACATAAGATTCGGTTATGCCATCGCCACTGCTTATTGTACCTAGGTATTGCAAGCACTTAATCCCAGCGATAATAAGCGAATTGGTGGAAATCGCTTCGGCCTTGGTCTCATTAACAATACGCACGCTTGGCACCGCAAACCATGACGAATGAATGAAGGTCAGATGGATTGCCCACTATACTAGAAGACTATGGTTTTTCAGATTGCGAGAATACAGGTGTATCATCTTCCAAAATCCGTACGCTTTTCTCAAAACCGGCTGATATGGATAACGAACAGATATAGTCGGTCGGTTTCATGCTAGGAGAAAGGATAGCGTAGCCGTCAATAAAATGCTAAGCATCACGTGGAATTGTTACCTAAAGTGGTCTAAACCCAAGCCTTTTGTAAAAGCTAAAGTTAGAAAAGTGACAAGATATACAGTTGGCTGTAAACATTGTTTAAGTAGACATTTGTGCATGGCTGCTCTATTTCTGTGCTGTGGCTCTTGAAGGTCCTGTAGATAATTGAAAAACCCCTACTGTTCTCTCTGCATATTTATTCCACGGTTAACCGGGTTCAGACCCATCACAATGCCAACACATTTTGTTGACACATTTTGCCATAAAGTCGTAAGCAAATTGTGGTCTGACGTTTTATGCCGGTCCCGTTCAGATTTATACAGCCGCATAACACTCTCTTTTGATGGATGTCTACAGGGCTGTTTTCAGCGAAATTGTTCGGTTAGTCCATGTAGTTTTAGGAGGACAAAACTGAAGTGTGTCCCACGAACCTTCTTAAGTCTCTTAATTTATACTCTTTTCGTCATATTACAACTGATTTGGAACAAGTCAGTTGCCTGCTAATTGATTTGATAGTCACCTATACAATTAATTTGTTTTGTTTCATTTGGGCAAACGAGTCAATACCTTGATTCATTTTTGTTTGAATAAAAAAGGTCTATCACTTATCAGTAGCTGAAGATGTAAACTGGTATGTTTTGAATACTTACAGGTTTTAAACAGTGAAAGGTATTCAATCAAGGTTAAGATATGTAGGTGGACTTCAACAGAAATGAGTCATTGATCCACTGCTGTTTTTAAAAGGCAATCGAACGGGAAAGTCTACCTTAATGCGGGTATTGCGATTAGATATGGGTGACATTCACTTGGTGGCAACCATGTATGGCAAACTTGTTACCAAAACACTTCAATACAATGAAAATTTGTATACGTTGATTTACATGATTTTTTGATTGTTGCGGGTGCACAGGTTGTCACACTACCCAAGCCTTTTTACTTCACACTCGTTATAGTTTGGCAGACCACTTTTTCTCTAATCTGTATTAACCATTCATATTTTGCAGGTTGAAAAATATTTTCAAATGACCATTCATGACGGTATGAAATCAAGCAATGAAATACTGTTGGTTGTGACCAACACACAGTCACTGAAAAGATACATTTCACCGAGGAACGAAATTTTTCTCGTGGTGCGCAATTACAAGACATTTAATGTGGATTATAAGTCTGGTCAGTTTCTACGACTTTCCTTATTTAGTGTGACTTGTTAGATCAAACAATGTGTTATTTTGCTCACTTGCTTGTTGGAATCATAGTGAATAGTGTTGTGAAAAGAACTGCTGGTACAGGACAAACGTTATTGAAAAGTTATTTTGAACTGGACATTAAGGGTGATGCACAGTTCAGTTCTCATTCAAGTACGCCATCTTTGTCAACATAAGAGGCATAACAAGTGTTTTGCTCTTATCTGAAGCGGGTGACCTGGTGTGGCTCATGAAACCGTTCACACATCGCGACCTTATTCTATCCAGTGTGTTGCTACTGCTCACACGCACGTGTCACATACATCGGAGATCAAAAATCTGGAAGCAGAGAATTTCGCAACCATGTTTTTTTCTCCACTGACATGTCTAACAACAAAGCAGACCTTAAAGAGTGAAGTTAAGGTGTTAAAGAGTGAACTATGGCGGTTCACTTTATGCCACTTCAAGCCAGTGAATCAGGAAACTGGACGCCCACAGAAAAAGTTATTCACTATTTCGTTAAGACAAACATGGAACTGATTGAATCCTTCTCAAGCTGTTCCGATGTAAATATCATTATTCAAGAGAATATTGGCTACTATATGTTAAGTGGTATAAAATAGGTGTCCAGTGCTACCATCACCAATGCACTAACCATGAAGTTAGATTTTGGGTGAAAAATGTACGTTTAAAAATAACACGCTAGCATACGATTGCAGTGAGAAGACCAGCCTCTTCCAAGTGATTCATAAATTTGGAACGGTTGACGATTATCTCACAGTTTGCACCTTTCGGATTTACAACTTATGGCCTTTGAGCGATCCAACTGGTTGCAGTCTGATCCTTAAAAGTTTCGTGATGGTTCTGAGATGACTGACCAGCCAGCTGTGGTCGCGCCGTTCATCATACTCAACATGTCACTGCGCTTCTAATCAAGCAAACATTATTTATCATATCTACTTCCGACGGGTATATAGATATCCACCAAGGAGTGTTACAGAGGTACGCACTGTAATATTCTCGTTGATTGATAGACAACCGTCTACACTATACACTTCACCACCTTATACAGCATGATATCGGGTTCGTGTACCGCTGATGGTCGCATTGACAATCACTTATTGAAAGCTTGGGAACTTGTCCACTTGCATTGAATTGGGGGTTCTATACGTTTTATAAGGTGATTCAGAGAATAACAGACGAGTGACCTAATTGATATGTTTTAGTACATTCGGTAGCAAAGTATGGGGTTAAGTCAAATTGGTGAATAAGTGAAATAAACCACAAAATACCAGTAATGTCAAAACCATGGAGTCCGACATCACTGTCAACAGGTAGGTACTCTCCATTTGTACAACCTGATACTCATTAAGCGTAACTGAGAGGTAGCATGACCTAATGTCTGCGTAATCTATTTTCTGACGCTCAGTACATCATTGTTCATTAGTTGCACACAAATTCATCAACAGTCTTACTCGTACTTGGAAAAAGTCTATCTGTCTGGCAGTTAACAGTCATCAACAACGTCTTTTTACATATTCTTTTCAAATCGCCTACGTGAGGTTACACGAACACTTCTATTATAGCTATGGTGTACGAGTTTTATGCATAAAGACCATTATTTGTTTTAACAAGCTGTATGTTCCGAATTAAACTTGAAAAATCGGAAGTTCCGAGTACGAGATATATTCATTTGTCGTGATTACCACATTTACCAGATGAGTGAAGAGAAAATTAATTTCACCCATGTGTATTTTCAGTGGATCCACCGCGCACTTATGGAAATGGTACGTTTTTGTGGCCAGTTTTAACCATGTCGCTTCTGACGAAAGTTCCTTCTGAATTTGTGAAAAAACTTGCAGTTATAATTAAAACACCACTTACGTTTCGTTTTGGGTCTCGCGACCCAATGGAGCTTCCACTCGGCCAAGGTTACAATGTAAAAATATATTCGGGGGTTTGCTCTTTTTAGAGCCTGCCAGAAGTGCATATTGTTGCCCTGATCATGACTTAAGACTTTTCATTAACCCACGAGAAAATCTTGTTGTTTACTACTCTGTCCAATTTAGGCTAGTCACGACCAAATCACGGTACTTCAGCGTTAAACCATATTTGCACGTGAGTGAAGTGCGGACTGAAATATCACCTGAAAAAGAGACCTACTGAGTTCCGTTATAGCAGATCGTAAGGCCCGTGAGTAGGAGGCCTCAACCAGATACAAAGAAAGGAGTGGTTAAATCTGTTCAGTAGCGTGCTTAAGCAAATGTGACTGATAAATCGGAAATAATAACCAAGCAGCGCTTAATTCAAAGTTAACAGTACAGTAGACCTTACTTTTGTTTGTTCGAACGTGGACGGGAGAATAAATCTTTTGTCGTCGAAAATATCCACATACTTGTGACCAGGTTTAACAAGAGCATAAGAACCTGAAAATATTTGATGAAACTTGATGATGTCTCATCATTTCGATACACTGCAAATAATTTGCCCCATTTGAGAGACGAACGTAGTCAGATTGGTCCACAAATGTTCCAATGTTTTCTTCCACATTTTGAAACGTGTCACTGGGATGCTGCTTTTCGTTCAGAGTCGGATTAAAACGTGACGCATGCTCAGCAGAAGTGCATAACTCTCATTCGTTTGATTGAATGAAGGTGAATATTTGACGCACTGCACCTCTCACTGAATAACTACACAGCACCCAAAGTCGTGTCAAATTCTGTGCAGATTCCTGGGAAGTACGAGCGGCGACTTACACCGAATTGTTGTACAGTACTTCACGTCAACTAGTTGGCTACACATCAGTCTGAAGTGACTTTGTATGGCATCCCACAAAATTTAGTTCACGTTGACCCGTCTTCACAGGCGATGTGTAGAACATTATATTATATTTTTATCGCTGTCTAATGGAAAACACTCCATGGATTTTTTTTAGAGAAATGTAGATATCCATTGCACTTGAGTTAAGTGGCTACCTTGACTTTTCCAGAGGAATAACGGTTCCGACACCACTGATATTAGTTTACTTCTGCACACTCAAAGACACTTTTGAAAACGCGAACACAAATAGATCTATTACAGTAAAACATATGATAATTTCCTAATGTCAAACACGTCAGATATATCTGCAATGTGTAAAGTTTAAGTGGACATTGTCTGAGGTTGCTGTGCTTTGGTCTAGTAATTCAGTAGAAACGTTGTTATTTGATATTTTCTTCGTCGTTCAGATCAGTGTGGCTCCGAACTCAGAAATCTCAGTGGCAGTATCACCCAACCCTGGTACAACACCTCCCGTACGGCAACCTTAGATTGTGACATCATGATAACTGTTCCCTCAAACATGTATATACAGTTAACAGTTGGAATTCTCGAAGTAAGTCCGAAAAACTGATTTTTCCCAGGTATAAATTTACTTCAACATATTCAGTTGGATAGTTAAAATGAAGAGAGGATTAGGAAAAGATTTTCGAGAAGTTTAACCTGAGTTTTTGCACTTTCAAATGCAAGATAACACATGTTGATCAGCACATAAGCGTTACGCAGTTAGCCTAAGGTTGTATGATAAAATTCACTGCCGGATTTTGAAAGAATTTTAAAGATTGGTGCATATCAGCGTTGTTACAGATGAGAAGTCTGAGGGCATACAGACAAAAGTTTATTTTCATCAATCGTGTGAGCTACCTCTTTGGACTACCGTATTCAAACTTGGTCCCAAATTATCATTCACATATACACTACTTATAATTGAATCGTTTGATCTATTATGTAACAAATCAAGCAGACAGTGACGAACACATGTTAGCGAGACAGTGTCGTCAGATTCATACATATCTATATTATATGCGGATTGCCTTTACAATCTGATAGAGCAAGCTGTTATTTTTAATTGGATAGACATGAGTCAGCTTATATCATTTGCATTTAGTGAATAGAAAGCCAAAATAGAATTATCAGATCATAGAAAGCACCAGATTTTTGGCTTCTCGGGAGGTGCAACGTTTCGTTTATCCAATACGTGAACGTTCGCGGTTAGATGGGTGTTTTTCTAATTGTGTTCCAGAAATTTCTCCGCCTTGCGTCTTAATATTGCCTACATTCTTCACGTTTGTGCGCAAGTGAAACAACGTTGTAAACCACTGATATACTGCTGATTACAACCAATGCTGATGAGTAGAAGGGCCTTTAGTTTCTACATGAACTGAACATCACACATAACTGATCGCAGCTCACGGATTACCATAGACTTCTCACTCAGCTCCTTTCAAGCTTCTTAGTTGTTAGAGGTCGTCAGTAGCGCAAACTCTTGCAACGTCCGGGGTTGTAACTTCGAAAATACGACCGTTGCTGTGTCTTTTCCGGAGGCGATCAAGCAATCTGAGAATTACTCCCAAGCGGGTGTGACTGAGTGTTCACATAGGATGATGCAATTATGCCTAATGTGAGGTTAATTGCACAGTGGCCAACGCGGTTGCTCAAGGAAAGCGTGACTAGAGTTTTAGTGCTGGCCCTGGCAAGGGTATGAACTACTAACAAGCCTTAATGAGAACGAAATCCAAGATTAGTGCATCTTTTCGGAAGCGGCCGAATGGAAAGTTTCTTGATTACATTGGTGCTGGTGATTAACTTGAGAGATCCCGGCAGTTGTTCTCCAAACTCAGTTCATTTTCTATTGAGCTGCTCAAGTGTAACCTATTGAGGTATCAGAAAATGTGCCTCACGTGCTTACTTGTTCATTGTGTAGATATATATTCCAAGAGAAAAGTTAGCGTATGGATATACTGCGCGCCCATCTAGCATGAAAATGCATATCACACAAGAATGTCCAAATTGGTGAGTCAGAGAACGAAAAAGAATGGAAGGCTAGCAGATGAATAATATTCAGATGAATATTAAACTAATATTTAGACAACTTATACTTCAAGCTAAAAAATGGACTTACTGAAGCTTGGAAGCCGACCTATGTAATTGCTGGATGTCAGTCATAAATTGGACCCTGTGTTAATGACATAGGTGAAGAATTATAAGTTAACTTCATCGAGGGCCATTGAGGGAATGATTGGCTTCCAGCTTCTCATAATGGACATGTGAGCATACAATGTACTCGTTTTTTCTCTTCTTCCGATTGAGTGTAGTCTATTTATGTCTCCTGCATTTTACAGTTAGGTGTTTCAAACACATGAGTTCTCCTCTGGTTTTGGCTGTAAAGATCGTTCAAACTTGCATTTTTAAGAGAGACAGTTCAGCTTGCCGCCGTTGAGTTTATGAGCCTTTTTGTACGGGCTTGAACAAGGCTATGGAGGTATACGCCCTAGCTTCCTAAACTGATTCAAGCTCCACTTTTCGCCTTTCAAATGGGGATGTATTGTGTTAAAACACTGCAGTCTGCGAGAAAATAGCAAACACATCACCACCTGACGTAATTTGTATTGTATGATTCAAATAATCGGTTCCTGTGGGAGAATAACTTACTGTGTTCTTGCTTGACCAGCTGCATTGCTGTAAGTCAGGAACGCATGATCTTGATCACCAATAAGCACGACATACCAGAGTAACTACAAAAAGTTCTTTTATCCGTTAATTTACTTTCGTGTTCGTTTAGATTTAGGCAAATGACTGACAAGATAATATGGCCTGGTTTGTTCGTGTTACTAATCCTAGATTCGTTTTTTTCGGTGGACATCACACTAACTCAAATTGTGAGGGAAACAAAAGACACCTGAACAAATTTTAATTTTGCGTCTCTTTGCCAGGGTAGCTCAGATTGACGTTGGTGAGTTGAGGTGTTGAAGGAAGAGCAAATACAAACGTCGTCGATCAACTGATAAAAGGCGTAGTTATTAATGTTATTAATACACCAGGCTTCTCATCGTACTTTTATGAGGGTTGAAATTGTGACTGTTAATTTTAGCTGTAGCGCGGTCGTGACTGATCGCAGCACGTTTACAAATGTGTACAAACATTAGAACCATATTGCGAAAACATGTTTAGTTCCTCTGTATGGTTTTTGTAAGCGTACAATGAACACGACAATTTATAAAGCCTATCGTGTAGGAAATTTTTGTGAATACTTTACACGAATGATCCTACCTTGTTTTCTAGGTAAAATCCGGTCACAATGGTGTAGTGGTCTACCAGAAAGTACCACCTTACAAAACTACGTTGCCAGGATGTCCAGAAAGTCGTCCACCATGTCCTTACTTATTCAAAGCAAATCAGATTCGTGTACGGCTCAGCGTTGTTTGGGATTACTATTCTCAACTGACATTCTTTGCCAACTACACAGCCGTACGACCTGCAACGGTAGGCTCATTTCAAATTTTTCAGGGCTGACCTCTTTCGGTTCTATTGGTTGTTATATACCAAGATTTTATTTGTCTACCAGCAATGGTGATTTCATTGGTTCCCGTCTACACCCACAGTATTTCCATTCTACCAATTATGCCCGTCACATCGGGCCCATTAGACAATTAATTATTTATATAGGTTCACAAACATACCACGATTATTGACATGCATATGTTCCTGATGCTCAACGTATTGTGTTTGGACAACAAAACCGTAGAACTGTAATGTTGATGCATATGAAAACTTGTTGTCTTCGTTGTTTAAAGCGTCGAGGAAAAACTGTTGAGTTGCCTGTTGCAGTGCATGCACGCGTGTTTGATACATCAATTGCTAAAATACGCTTTTGCAACCAATCATGTGGGTGCATTTTCACGATCAGTAGGAACAACTGCACAGTATGTCTTGCTGTCGCTCTCCAGGTGTTTCGCGTTTACTGGTAACGACGTGTGACGAGTAAAGCAACAATCCAAGGCACCATTTTTTAAAGCTGGCTGCCAGTGAGTAAACACGACACAAATGGGCCTTCTGGATGTATTCCTCGTTCGACATGCAATCTGAAAGCCAAGTGCGTAATTTGTGAGGTAGCTGCGCTTTCAAGTCGAGGTCGTTGCACATTGGTTAGTATCTTAGAGAGGAGCTTTCGTTGCCTTATACGCTAACGTCAGTTCCCGCCGTCACGCTTGTTGAATCAACCGTATTGTCCACGCAGACACCATTCAATCTTTCCGCTTTCCCCTCACGATTTGGTAACATGAACACACCCTTTATGGGAATGGAATCGACCGAGTCAGTTGGCGAATTGTGTAACATTTGTCAGACTGTTTGGTAGATGTTACAATGAAGCTCCCGAGTACCGTAGGAAAAGAGGTTGTGTTGCTCAGGAGACGTTCTGTTTTCATGGTTGAGTAAAAATACTGACAGTCGGACCGTGTTTTAACCCCAAAATTAACAACCAGCAAGATATCGGATTAGTTAACAGTGCAATGAGATTTGTTTAAAGTTGGAAATCGTTAGTAGACGAAAGGAAATCTGCGGACAGTAATCCTCTTTGTTTGTGAAGGTTACTTTGGTCGAGACACGAATTTCGTCCATCTAAAAGGCAAATGATATGCTTAGGTAGTATTTTTAAACATGCCACAAAAACGCACGTTTTTCACAAAGGGTTATGTGAAATCCGACGAAACGACACATTGTAGTAGCTTAAGATTACAAGTCAGTAAAATGCAACAAAAACGAGGGACAACGCAAGCTAACATATCAAGCTTTCGATTTCAGTGGGATCCCAAAAATTTAAGTGAATGTTATATTTCTACATTCTGGATATGATGTGATATGTAACGTTCAGTCTGGTTTCAATTTGAACTTTAAGTCCACAGGATAACACCTGTTGATATATTTGAAGACAAACTGTGTCCGAGCGATAACTGAAGTACATTAATCGACTCAAAACTGGAACTGTTTTGACGTCCCACTAGTACTCATTTTTTCATGCAAATAATAACTTCACAGTCCGATAAAACGGTTGTTGCCCAATACCCAGTTGCTTTATCAACAGAGTTTTAATTTCACGTGCCTTTCTAACTTTAGTATGTTTGCAGTAATACCCTTCTGATCGAATGTTTGGACGCGGTCGAGTTACTAGTAATATAACCAACCCAACCGGCTGGGTTCACTATGTACATTTGATAGCACAGAATGAAGTTTCTGTTCCAGATTCTCTGGTGTTTGGCGGGTTGGGCACCTCCAAACAGGGGGCGAACAGTGTCACAGATGCTTGTCCATTTTTGGTGGTTAAAGTACTGACGAAAAAGAGTTCCACAGAACAGCATCCCCACTTGGTGTGTTAACCAAGTTTGTACTATGCAAAGTGTTTGATAAAGAAGCATGTGGTAGACTATCCTACAAATCTGCTCATTTTTACCATCAAACCTTCAGCTATATGTTCGAGTCCACCTTAACCGATTACGTGCGCTTAGCGCGTTGGTGCCAAAGAAAAACAGCCCGGCATTTATGAATCCGTTTGCATACTGTCCCTTCGTAATTACCAAAATAGTTTACTCTGTAAGTAAGAATGCTGATATCCGTTTTACATAGCACTATTTCACCAATAGCGATAGAAGACATACATCGCGAGATGTTAACATTTCGTTTACTCTCTTCAGTCACGCTATTGGTGAACTGGATCAAGGGAACTCAGTGTTTTAAATGGCACTATTTATTTAACCAGTTGTTGTACATGTGGAAGGTTTTAAGAGATATATACTCACATACTTGTATCCATTACAACACACAGTTTATATCAATGACTGTTTTCTGAATTCCAGGTCGGTTAACTGATGAACATAAACTCTGGTCCACTTTCTACTGCAATTTGCATTGTAGTGTGCGTCAATTGAGCGATCTCGTTAAAAACGTGCGTAACAGTATCCAGAACAGTGCATGTACCATAAAATTTCTATAATTTTGTAAATGTAATTTTGATTCGATCATTTTCGGTTCAACTTACGTCTGTGTTTCGTCAAAACTTTTGCCTAACGTGTGTATATGACCACTTCCGTTGGCCATCACGCATCGTGAGATTGCGATTGGTTGTCATCACAATAAACCCTTTTGTCAGTATATTATCGTCTTATTAAGCTGTAAACATAAAAGGCTGATCGGTGCAGTCCGGAAATATACATATCTATTGATGCATATATGTATGCAATGTTCGTCGTTATTTATTTACCATAAGGAATGTATAAATTGAACCGAAAGCATTGTTTAGTCAAAGCAACGCTTGCCAAGTATCCAAACACTGGGGTAAGTGAAGGCAAGAATTACCTTGTGCTAGATTATATGACAGGCCACAACGGTTTATGGGGAACTTACAATTATTTAACTAGTATAATTGTTTTAAAAAGTGTGCGGTATGCGCATTACACTAATGATGTATTTATCGTACCCCGAGAAACCGAATGGAGCGCTGATTGCAACAATCCACGATACCTGCGGTTTGGAAAATGATTCAAAACAAAACTATTCACAATGGTTTTACAGTTTTCTTTATAAAAGACATCTACATACGTTTTGTAGTGCAGTATAATACAGAATTACGATGTGAACACCTGAATAATGTGATCCGTGCATGGTTACGTACGGTTGGATTAAAACACCTCTTACCAGTTCTGACATGGTGGATTTAGTTCAAGTGTTATCGCTATCGTTAGCATGATGTGGGTCATGGGTGGCCGACATGCGTACCAAGGTTTAGAGTTCATTTTCCGAGATCGGAAATAGTAGCGTGTGTTCTGTGACAGCTAGCCTCCATATCGTTTGCGTCTTTTTAAAGTTACTATTAATCGGTAGAAAATCACGAATGAAGAGAGTTAGTATCTCAGTCATTAAACGTTGTTGCTAATTCCCAAGGGCTCCCACCTGTACTGCGCTCAGGAAAGAACTAAGACTCGTTAAAGGTCATTGTAGATATGATGAAACACTGGATTTGCCAAATGTGCCAGTTTGATGGTTGACGGTTACGAAATCCGTTTCTTGGTGGACACACCTAACAGTGTTTGTTGTGTTTGTCAGTGTCTTGTACGGTACTTGTAATGAGACTTTGCATGAGAGAATGGCAATGGCAAACCCTTATCATAAAAATCAGTGAGATATACGTGAAAATAACAGAAATAAGCTACCTGTCAGCACATGCACTAAAAGGCGGATAAAATCTAGGAGGTGGAACTCAATTAGGGAAAGAATTTCTCAGTTTCGAACAGTAATTTTGCATAGTTGGTCGGTACCGCTAACATCGGCGCACTCGTTTTTGCTGTGACGGATAGCAAACGGAACATTTGACAGACGTGATGTTACCTGCCATATATCTACATATATATGTAAACATATGCTACACTTAGACAAATCTTCCCAAGAATATTCAGTAACAGGTGAGATCACTTTAATCCGGGCAAGTGGAGCCCTTCTGGAAATTCAAACCCATAGGGAGACCATTTGCAGCTTCGACCACGTACCACAATTCCGGTCTTGAAAGTGCGCGTCCAATTTACACGTTGCGTCCGTACCCCCATTTATCTTAGACGGACAGGACGTAGTTCTTTGTTGCCGTTCTCACACCCACTGGTAAACTATTGTGCCAAGTAGAAATATTAGATCTGAAGAATTCATTAGATAGTGATCTTGTCAACCGTGTCTCGAATAGGTGGGACACCGTGAAAAGAACAGAGATGTCTTCACTTTTGGCAGACGTTTCCGAGCATAAGTACGTATGTCGTGCCCTGCGAAATGTCTTGATTATTTTTATTTACCAAATCTAGTTTGTAACTTATAGGATACAACCCATCGGTTAGCATTCCACTGCATCCGCCCAGAAAATACCATGCACAGTTAAGTTTGCACTGGTCGCCTATCAGTTGGGCGCGATGACAGAGCAAACTAGTAGCACGTGAGGATGTCCTACGAACCAGCTCTTCATTCTGTCGAAGCGTATGCATCAGGCGGTGAAACAAGATTTATTTTTCAAGAGCAGTGGAGTAAACCTATTTAAAACGGCGTATAGAATTCTCTATTCAGAGTAAGATTCGCTGTGTCGAAGGTCCTAACTAATTTATGTTCGAAATAATACACTGCACTTCATATTGTCGACTTGCTTAAGTACTTGGGATTCTTTCAGTCCCCAAGGGGACGACCACCAAACAGTAACTGCTCTCGATTGTTTTTGTTTGTCGTTCCGCAAGAGGGTATTTTAACACTATTTAATAAGTCTATCACGCCGAGCAAATGGGCTGATTTCAACAGTCGCATCAGCTTATCTGTGTAATTGCATGAACCTTATGTGCTTGCTTGAGCTGATGGTTGACATCATCTGTGCCAGTGTTAGCGAGTGAATACACTTGGATGCTCACAGTTCTGGTGATGGCCCTAAAAGAGCTAGATTGAAAAAACTGGGTGTGAAGCGCAGCGTTTGCTTACGTAGCAAAAAGGACGTTATACCAGCAGTCCGTGAAAGAAAACCACAGCGACTTTTCGGTAGTCTAATGTAAAATGATTCAAGTTCCAATTTAGCTCATTGCCTTGTTCAAGTAATCCAGTTTAAGCACTGTGCCAACTGGTGAGCCATTCAAAACAGAACAAGGACGTGAATTTGTCCACATTTTCAAGTGAACTGTCTGTAATGAAAAAGGATGGAGTGGAAATGCCCTGGTCCTGAAGCAACACTTAGAGCGAGATGCATTCCATACAAAACAGCTGAATCATTAATCTTTTTCTGCATGTTCCACATGCATTCGGGGAAGCCCCTAAGTAAAACAGTGTCCCCACGTAATTCTTTTCGGCTACCCGACAACCGAGACGAAGCCTAGCACCAAGCTCACTGGATTCTTCGAACGCACCTTCCAGATTGTAGTCCATCACAAAGATGGACAGGAAGGGCACATCGGATACCGTTGACGATGAAAGTTCGAGACGGTTGTCTATAGACTCTCACCCTATTGTTTCAGTGTGAACATACAGTGATCTCAGGAGATTCATGTATGTCCTGATACTCTCTTGCAGAGAAAGCCGTTTTAGAGGATGCTACGAGCAACCGAATTAGAACCACTCTTTTGGTCTAAATAGACCGCAATCGTCGGCTGTCTGTTAGAATGGCGATGCTGCAAGGTCCTACGCGAGGTGAACATAAAATCACCGTACCCTAAACCAGACCGGAATCCTGCCTGTTCTTCATGTACCTTTCTTTGTGCTTAGTCAGCCGACGTTACATGAGGCTAGTCAGTGACCTGGAAGTGGTATACACTGGACTAATGTCTCTGTGGTTGGTACATAGAATTCGCCCCCCTTTTTGAAAATGAAGGTTACTGTTGGTGAGTGCCAATCATAAGATACCTCTGCATTTTCCAGAGCGTTTTGTAGGGGTTTTGCCAATTCTGCTGCCAACCACTGTTCACCATTCTTGAGATGAGAAGGAGAGGAGAGGTTGGGTCGAGGAGCCTTGTTACGTTTTAACAACTTATGCTGCAGGGGCACTTCTGTTGCGGATGAAGGGTCGTCTGGAGGTATTAACAGACCACTTGTGTCCCGTCGTCCATATGTTCTGGCTCGGACCAACCAAACTGTTCTTCAAAATGTTCAGCCCAACTGTCAGGTCGGTGCGACTGACTGGTGATAAATGAGCCACCCTTTTGATATATGGTCTCACAAACACCGATTGGATGGCCAGTACAACCATGAATCAGGGAAAATAGCTTTCTGCTATTTCCAGTCAAAAGGTTCTTTCTATCTCTCTCCACTGTTCGGCCAAGTAGTGCTCACGATCTTTGCGTGGGGTTTTAATCAGCGTGTGTTTAACTCTCGCATGATCATCATCCTTGTTAGAGCCGGGCGAAATCGAGTAACGTTTGCTCATATGGTTTGTCGACGTAACAGGCACCCAATCTTGTCGCAGCTGCACAGCTCTGTAGAGATATACCTCTTCATAGCAGGCTCTCATAACTGCTGCGGTTTGTGTCAAGTGTTCGAAGGATTCTCTCACCTGACTCGAGCAGCGCACTTTGTTATCGTTTCCTCTTGGTAACCTTTCTCTACACTTTCTTCGCTTGAACGCCAGTTATTTATCCTACATTTGCAAGAGTATGACCTCTGGACAAATGACGTAACAAAACGGGCACTTACAGGAATATGATCCGTGTCCAGGCGGTTGCTCCAAAATACACGACAGTGTTTAGCAGAGTGATTCCACCGGTAACTGAGTGTTACATGATCGAGTTGTGTAGATGGTTAAGAGGCACAGGAAGGTTTTCGTGATACAGTTTACTCCTCTGTTGAAATGTGATGCTTGAACCATAGAGACCGTGTTGTGCACACGGCTGCAGTAGTGTTTTGCAACTATCAGTGCGTTTTGCTCGGACATAAAACATACCCCCCAGCCTCCTCCCCTCTGGAGAAAAACAACCAAGCTGGGCATTGAAATAGTCCACTTGAATGATGACGCCTGGGTCTCCAGTCTGCTTCTGGATGTCAACCATATCCTCGTGGAACGCATCGTTTGTAGCACCCGGAAAGCTGTTCTTTGGAGCGTACCAAGATATAATGAACACAATGTTTCGTTGATTTGCGTTAACAGACCTTAATAGAAATGTTGAGTTTGATAGCGCATAAACAAACGTTTACTGGAATTCAGTCTAGCAAACATTGTTTTGTTGTTGAACTCAGTGCGATTCAAACTTCAGCTTGACCACGAGGTTCAACTTCGCTGTCACCAGAAATCTTGCCACAGACGCTTGGATCGGGGATTATCTATAGTTGACCTCAAGTGAATAGCTCTGTCAAAATAATAAATTCGCGTCCCGAACGCACAGCACACATCAGTCTCCAGAAATAAGAGTACTTGCCAGAACAACTTGCTGGCCAACTCGTCGAAGAGTGCAGACATTGGGGGCACCGGCGTTTACCGGTTTTCTTGGTGTTAGAAGACAGTTATCACTGGAGGGCAAAGGGAAGAGAAGCGTCCGGGGCTTAATGGAAGGGAAAATTTCTAAAAGGTGGATGTCACTATCGGGGTGACGATTAATTGTGGTACGTCCCAGTTGGTTATGATGCGGAGGGTAAGCTATAGGGAGTCTAAGTCTCTGAGTCAAAAGTCTGATCTGTGTACCAACGCGATCTAAGGCTTTTTTGATGACCCTACCTGGAGCCAAAGACTGGAGAGTTTGACTCGCTAGGCAGTGAGGTGCTTGACTTACTCGAAGGCACAGTGAATAAGGTATTATTGTCTGATTCTGAATACTGCTGAGCTCGGTGCATTAGTTTGAAGCTACATCAAGCGTTTGGATTTTACCGGAATTTTTCCAACCATATTGGGTAATAAGCCGGCAATCACACTCAACTGCTTGACCGTCGTGGTGCACTTTTTCGATGGTACATTTTCTAATCTCCTTCTTCCTGGTTTGAAAGAAGTACAGCAACTGTGGATATATTTTTCTGGTATGCTCATAGAATCGTGTCTCATCACCTAAAGATTCTTAGGCTGACAGTAGTGCGATATACAAACCCACGAGCGTATCTGCTTTCCCTCTGATTGCTCTCCCTTGGTCTGGTTGACAACATTGCGTCTGATAAGATCGAAGCCGCAGTTAGCATAGCCCCAGTACTGATGCATGGCACAAGCTTGACCACCACGTCAAGGTAGTAGAATAGGTCAGGTGCCAACAGATCCTCTACATTAGCTGTCTACAGTCCTCTAGCGACAAGCAAGGTGTTCCAATCAGTCCAAGGTTATGTCAAAACTTTTGAAAAAATATACTCCAGTCAGCTTCGTGAGCGCGTAAGTCTGTGATGACTAAGGTGATGCACGCTCCGATTCCAGAGCCATTCATCACATTATTTAAACGAATGGGACCCAATCCAGGCTAAATGAGTTTAGCTAGACTCGGTTGCTGTGTGGCCCCTTCAAAACTGTCCCTAGAAAGATATAAGGGTTAGAAAACCAATCATATTTAATCGCAATTATCACATTCAGCTATAAATTTGAACTGGTTTCTTTTTGTAATGAAAGGATGGTCAGAGTTAAGAGTCAGTAGTAGGCCTTAGTGGGAGAGAATTCTAAGTTCTATATGTATACACTTCCGGCCTATGCGTTGTCGATCCAAGCGACGTCACCACCAAACCAACTAAGTTTAAGGTCAACTCAAGTGAATCTGACGGTCAGGACACACATCCGCAAGTGACCACCTTATCGATCAATTCATGTTCAATATAACATGCGTGCGGTTTCATTAAGAAGCTCACTGCTGGACGCAAGTTGAGTCCTGTTTGTCTCATCTGAATAGGTTGTTGTTGCAACACTATTGACTCCCTCTTGTCTGAGCGCAATCCCAGACGTGGCTGCAGCGGTCCGGACAGGCGATTGGTTTTCAGCCCAGCCAGTGGATGGGACTCCGAGGTGTGCTTACGCTGGGTATTGAAATGAAACTTCTAGCTTAAAGGTATATACCGTTAACAGACGATGTGCACCGAACAGCAAAACTCTCAGGCATATGGACGACAAGACGTGAACAGCGCTCTCAGTCGGATAATTCACGGACCTTAAGCTTATGTATGGTTTGAACGAATAGCATTTCTAGTACCAGTTCCGACGTCATGTTATCAGTATTAAATGATGTGCTGTAAATCACACTGGCTTCATTAGCCAATGTTGAATCCGGTTTGACAAATGTTTGGATAACCCGTTACGGTGCCCATTTCAAAAGTTGTTCCTTTACCTCTGTTTGTAAATGCTATTCGGTCCAGCAAGTGCAAAATGTTCAACATTCAAACCCGTAGTTTTAACTGTTGTATTTGGTGGACTCATGCACTGAGCGTCCAACTGGTGGCGTGGTAGCAATTTTAACTAGACTCCTGATGGTTCTTGACTTCGGTTCGACCAAAACTGAATTTGTGCTCAAACAGCAGTTTGAGGCCTGTAGTTTATCACTTACCATGCGCTGAATTGAAATAAAGCAATTCGCCTTGACAGTTTGTCACTCAAACACACTGTATTCCAGATGAATGGGAAGCAAATCCTTGTTAAGAGGTACATCATTCTTCCGGATATAATATCTCCACGATACGTTTTTGAATAGTTGGATATAAATGCGTCTGATACGATACTCACAAGATTGGAGGAGGTTATAACGAAAACAGTAACAAGGGAACAGTGGAGATGCACCACAAACTCTTAACGAATACCCGTCAAAACGGTTGCCTTGGATATTGAAGCAAAATACAAGTGCTTGTGTGAGCACACTGGCGGTATTTTTATGTGCATTTGTGACTTCTCACGAAGGGAATAATGCAATATATATTTTTTAGCAAAGGTGCACAACATATAAATCCTAAATTCGACGAACATCGTTCCTTATTAGCAAAATTCATTCGGTAAATTGGACACCCCGTTGTCTAGATTTGATGGCTGCCGACAGTTCTTGGAACATGCACACTTGACAAAATATGACGGCTCTGTGAGGAGGACAACAAACACCCTTCTACAAAAATGGAATGATCTGACTCACTTTGCTCACTTTTCACGGTGATGCTCAACAGGGAAATTGAGTGTTTGAAGTGGTATGGGAAACTTGTATGGCTTTATTGTTTTCGGGAAAAATAGCTTAAAATGGTTTAACGGTGGCCACTGCGAGCACCAGCTGCACCCCTGCCTTTTTCGCCTGCCTACATTTGGCGACAGTATACGAGAAGCAATAAACAAATCTACCTTTCCCTACCATCCGGCTACTTGCTAGTCAGTTCTCAAAGACTGGCGCCAACCTCGGATAACAATGGCCATTGAAATCATTCGATTTCAGATATCAATATTGTGGGAATATTTCCAGGTGGATATTTAAACCCCAGATCAAGGCCTACAGAATCTTTGGAACAACGCACACGAAGGATCGCACTGGTAACTTTGGACGGTGAAAAATGGTCTTGAGCCGTATTACTCGATGAAGAAAGCTCTATTAGAAATATTTTGCTTGAATGAATGATTTTTTGCAAGCCATCATAAATCCTGTTACCAACACATTGAGTTCAGACAACGAATACTAAAATTTTTGCAACAAATGACGGTAATTGACTTAGCAATAGTGAAAGTCTTGCGAGTATGGAATTCGTCTACGTCAAAACTTCGTAGGGGAACGCATTTTCATTGAGAAATGTGGGCTTCTGATAAGTTTCATCAATATCTAACACACACCGTTACAGGTTGCTAAAGTGACCGGTTTAGACCTCAAAACTAGTGAATGAGTCACTAAACAAGTATATGTTGAAGAATTGTGAAATTAGTTAAATTTTCTCAGAATTTCACTTTCTGGATAAGTAGTATGAATATTATGAACGTAAAGTCTCCACTTACACATGTCCCCATGTGAGACTGGTCGAATACTATAGGACCATGCTAACGTGAATTAATTCGTGGTGTTTATTCCGTCGATTATACTTGGAAGATAAATTTTGTTTAAGTCAACTTTAACTCCAACACTTCAACTCCAATGGGAAGGAAACATTCAAGACAGATGGAAGACCTGTCGCGAGATATTAACATTTCAATTTACCCTTAGCAGCCGATAACGCGAAATCAGCAAATTTCATACATGACAATAACTAGTGGATGAATGGAGCAAATGGTGTTGGCTTTTTGCGGGCACACAGTCCAACAAGTTCCATGGGAAGAAGACTGCGTCAGCACATTCTCCGCACCTGAAGCTGGTCAATGTTGTCTGACTAGTTTTGCTTTACTAATCACCAGCAGCTTTTTGTCAGGTTTATGTGAAAAATACCCTGAATAATGTGACCGGGTCAACCAGATGACAATTTGCTACGGTGTTTTTGGCAGTCGGTATTAAGTGAGAGGCAAATCTGATCGCCATCGATGCACAAAGATATGTTGCGATATGTTAACACTTCGTTTACTTTCATCAGTCGCAATCGTAAAACATGCAGATTATATATGACAAGCAGAGACAGACAGGGTATGGACACACATTCAATCACACCACGTGTCGTGTCATCCACACTGCGACAATTTGATGAGTTGCGTTGACCACTTTCGTGAGCACAGCGCCGGTTGATGAGAACTGATCGAGATGGTTTCGCTAAAGGCCAATAGATTCAGGTTCTGATTGTCGGACATCATTTCGAATGATTCAAACCGGTCAACCTGGTAACCTTTTATCATGGGGTTTCTAGCAATCGATGATTCGAGGTTCCGAGCAATGGGTTCACCGGTGTGAGATTGTTTTGTCATCAGTTGTTACGACCATTTGGGGAAGTGTTCCTTTATTCTGTAAACTAGTTTTTCATCTGTTCTGCTTGTGTAAATGTCACTGCAATTGCCAGTGAACCCGAAGACAACATGGAAGCCAGAAAAACTAGACACACTGCGCCCGTGATTGTACAGAACTGGCCTAATTTTAGTTTTAACCAAGCCTAATTAAACAGCCGCATATGTACGGGATGGGGCAGAGTTTTTGTGCCTGATGTCGTTTGTCAGATGATCCCATCTGAATTGCAGCAACAGAAATGTATGCACTATTGACGAGCTCTAATAAGAGCGAAACTCGAGTCTAGTGTATCTTTTCGAAAGAGGCTGGCTGGAAAATCTATCTGAATGTGAAGGCTGCGATCAAATGTGAGTGATGATCAAATTGAAAATGTATTTTTCTTTTGAGCTGTTTGAACCGGCTCATTTGCCTTGTTCATCATGCTGTGATTGCCCATAAATTCCTAAGCATATCCATTAATCTGTAACGCTCATCCTAGAATTTCTTCTTTTGTCTGAAGGTTATCAGAGACAAAAATATGCCTGTTCCTTTGAAATATATGGTGTTGATCGAACCCCGCTTGTATGTTGTCGGGACACTCTGAGGAGATTGTCCAGCTCGTGTTGTTTTATGATTGACAGATCGCTGTGATTTCCTATTTTCACGCCTGATGAGATGTACACTTAAGAAAGCTAAACTGTCGTTTGCTTCAGTCTAGTGAGACAAAGATAGGTCGGAGGGAATGTAGTTAGGAGGGGCAGAACATAATTGATTTTTGAAACAAATGATTCCTTTGAGCAGTTTGAGCAAAGCAGTTAGAACATGGAAACTTGTAGATACAAGAATTTCATATTGACTCATCAGTACCACATTTGAAAAATAATGTGTCGCGAACAAGCTCGTTTTCAGTGGTTCATCATCAAGCTAAATACATCACATTTTACGGGAGATTCGTTAGGAGAGTAAACGGGGGACAAGCGGTTAATGAGGTCAATCAGTTCAATGTCACACTGAGTGACCTCATTAACCACACGTCCCCCGTTTACTCTCCTAACGAATCTCCCGTGAAATGTGTGGTATAAATGTGATGTATTTAGATTGATGATGAATCACTGAAAACGAGCTTGTTCGCTACACATTATTTTTCATGAAAATGCCTGGAATTTTTACGGGAGTACCATATGTACAATAACATGGACTTTTTTAATAAAGCAAACGACTAGAGGGTGGATAATGAATAGACGGGTTAGGATAAGTCATTAAGTCCAGGGAAGTTTCAAGTTCACCAACAGATGTTTTCAGTCCAAACGATCTGCATCCGTGAAAACCAAAATTTCATCAACAAACCATTTTTACAATACAGATTTTGCAATATCATTTGAAGCTTGCCGTTCTAACATTTCCGAGAATTTGTCATCTAATTTTGCACCTAACCAACTACTCATAGCCTTTCCGTGCATCCGTCTACAAGGAAGTCTTTCGAAATTAGACCTGACGTTTTTGTACACAGTGAGACGACACCCACAATTTTGCTTAGAAGCAAACTCCCATAATTTTTACTGTCTCAAGAAGGAGAACTTGTGTAAGGGGGATGCAACTTCACTCGACTACATTGCTAAGGAACTCACTGGCCTGCCTTTCACTGTCTGTCACTTCAAAGACAATGAGGGTGATAACTTTTTAAATGGAGTCCGGAATATCAACTACCCACCGGACGACTTTCTGAGAAATGCATTGGTCGGATAATTGTGTACGGTTACTATGGCAAATCAACCGTTTCGTGCTTGAAAGTACGCTTTGTTGGACAGATGGACTGATACAATGCAAAACCGGTATCGGCTTGTGACTCATGGTGTCCGTTAAATGATCATTCTTGAATTGGACTTACAGAAAAGCAACCCCCTTCTCCGTGAAACAGTTTGTCATTTTGGGTTCTTTTCTTAACTTGGAATATTTACGACATTTTCTGTGTAAACGTTACATGCCAGCGTTTTCCGAATAGGCCCTTCTTTCTTTCCTCCAGTAGACTTGCAGTTCACATAATTCTGGTTTTGTGAATCAATGTTATCACTTACCTCGTTTGTATATATTAGGCAGGAAGCTAGATATTCAGTAATACTGCCCACTCCATGTTGGTTCACGATTACCTCAGCGTTCCATCCTAACAATTAGTTATAAGAATGTCCAGGAATGGGAAACAATTGTCAATCTCCGCCTTACAAGATACAGCGATGTTTTAATGAATGGAGCTAAATCGCTAGGAAATGAAGTGAAGAGACCCTAATCGTTAAATGTTGGAAAGTCACGTACGTGAGGTGAAGTGGAAAGAACTGCCAAACGTAATTGGTGGGGATAATTCACGAGTCGGTTCAATGGTATACACCAGCCAACGTGCAAGGTTGTGGTGTTCTGAATTGTTCATCGTAACGGGAAGCCTGTCGTGTAGATTTTCGTTGAAACTCTCGTTATTTGTGTCCGACTGTCTGTTGGTTTCATCTTCCGTACTAAACCTCGGAAATATACCCATGCAGCATCAGTGTTTATAGTTTTCGTGGTCAGGAAGTTGTTGCCAGTACAAATATCCAATTAGAAGTTCCTTCCATTACAAAATATCTTATTCGTCATTTTGTCATGGCCCTCTTCCTTCATTTTTATTGCACCAGAACCCTTGTCTGGCCTGAAGAAGAATAGACCAGTCACTTCTTTGAGCTGCTTGAGGGACCTGTGGTGTTCGGCAAACATGCGTACTGCAGTTGACAGAAATTCATTCGAGATAACAACGAAGTTACGGAAGACCACTCCGCATTGTTCGGTGTTGTGGGGCTGATATTTTCTACCTGTCCATTTGAGTTTTCAAATTAAAATTGAGTCTGTAATTTGATCCGTTTTTTCAGTGAGGAACTGAAGTTCAGAATTAACGAAAGTAAATACAATTAAGCTTTTGAAAACTGAGCGGAAAATAAATTATGGGTGTGTTTCGAATTGCTAGTGGTTAACAATGAAATCGCCTACCCACGAAACAGTGGATTTTGTAGGCTCTGAAGTGTTTCACTTTAGTTTCTTAAAAAAGTTCTTGTGGCGTTTTCAAATGTGATTCTACAAACCCAGGACAAACTCTTGAGCATAAAGCCGAAGCACGGCTGGGTCCCAGAACATTTTTTCAATTTATCCTCAGACGCCTCGATGTGAGGAATACTAATTCCTTCAAGATTCGTGCTGTTTTCTGGATAGAAAACAGGCAGACTAAGACGTATCTATAGGGAGCACTCTTAGAAATTTCTCGGCTGATATTTTTAGTCACTGATTTAGGGAACAAAAATGAAGAGGTACCAATATCCCGATTTTGTTTATATGGTACTTGAGCGATGTAATACAGCTGACTGGCTGTAGAGAGCCGAACGGATGCATTCCAATATTTGATAAAGTTCGGTTATTGGGATATGCTGAGACACTTCGATCCATTCTTGTCTGTACAGAAGAACTCGTTTGTTGCTTTAACATTGTCATGGCAACATATATGATAACCAGTCTGTAAATAACACAACTGTTTATCAATTTGGTAATCTTCTATATTCGATCTGCACTTCCTGCACTATGATCTCCTGTTCTGGAGGGTGCACCTGAAAGATCTGTTTGACCACAAGTCGTGCGCAGTAAAGTAGCGATTATGTTGTGGTTAGTCACTTGATTTTCTTATATGATCCTGTGTTTCGAAAGACGCCCAGGTTAATAATGGACTGACTCGTCGTTACATCCCGACAGAAACGAAGAGACACAAGTATCTTCAGCGAACAGAACTGTTTTTGATAATTTCTTGTCTGGGGTGGTACAGTTATACATCAGATTAAACAGTAATCAGAGAAAGTGTTGGGCGAGAATGAAACCGGTACAAGACAGTTACATAAAACATAAGAACCATTTTTTTATGACTATGCTTGCAAGGAAGGTTTCAGAAAAGCAGTTTTAATTGTGGTGGGTTGCTGGAGGAGGATCCTATGGGGTGGCTGTTCTTGCGGGACCACGTATTCGAACACAGCTCCGGGTGGCTTGATCGGATTGTGACCTCCGCTACGTACCAGATAGTTCATGTGATATTTCGTGACGCGGTGGCCGGGGTACCATAGACGATACGAGATACCTTCTGCGTGTCTGTCAGTCGCCGTCAACCAAGTAGATCGGGCTAGGTAAGTTGACGTTCACTGTTGTACGAAGGGGAAGCCATCCAGAGCAGTGTCCACGAGTTCGTTCTGATTGATGCCTAGTATTGCGACCGACATAGGCTGAGCTGCAGAAGAAGTCAAATGAATAGATTAAAAGAGGCGGCGTTGTCAGGCCTGTAGTGAGGAGATACGGTCGCACCATACTACTCACACTCGCGGATCGAGATAATCGCGTGATAAATACGACAGAGATACGGGATGGATCGTTGGAGGGCAGAATGACATACAATGGCTTTTGCTACACGATGGAACTGATACATGGTGTCTAAAGCGACTGGATTGTCCTCAGAAGAGTATGGTGTGCAAATGAGTGTTTCCGTTTCTAGTCGTGCTCAGACGCTTAAGTAGTGTGTTGGTTTCTCCAATAGAGTAACATTTGTGTTGTTCGCCTTCTGGCTCCACATCAATTGGTGCGGTGACCAGGATACAAGGATGAAGATCCCGTGGCCGCAGCCGTTTGAGGACGGGGATGTTCGGAGTTTCCTGGAGGACTTCGAGGATGTGGCGGAGGCGGTCGGAGTGAAGGCGGACCGGGCGAAGCTGGCGGCCCTGCGGATGCTGCTCAAGGGCAGGGCGAAGGCGGTGTTGGATGCGGCGCGAAGGGGCCCTGCGAAGCTGGAGTGGGCCGCCGCGAAGGAGGCGCTGATCGCCGGGTTCGACAGCCCCGCCGACTGCCAGGAGGCGATGAGGCGGTTCAAGGGCGCCCGGCTCGGACCAGGAGGCGACGCTCTGGTCTACGCCATGTCCCTGCGGGCAGCATTGTCAAGAGCCCTGCCGCATTTGGACCAGGACTCAGAACAACGACTGCTGACGGCACAGTTCTTGGACGGAATGCCACCAACAGTCCGGGATCAACTCAGAGTCGCTCTCATCACACAGCCCATGACGCTGGAACAGTTGGCCGATGCAGCTCGACAATTGCTAGCAGAAAATGCTGCGACAGTCAACGAGGTGGAGGCAAACGGACCGAGTGAACTGAATGACCTTCGAAGCGCGGTGGAAAAGTTGACTGAGGAAGTGGCGGCTTTGAAAGTGAAAAAGGAGGAGAGCCGTCGCGACGTTTGTTACGGATGTGGAAGACGTGGACACTGGCGAAGGTTTTGCCCACTCGGCAAGAAAAGGTCGTACGCTAATAAACGATTTGTCGATTGTTTTTTGTTTGGGAATGGGGATCCGGTGATAGGGGCGGTTGATAAGACAGCGGTTCAGGCTAGGTTAGAAGTCGATGGTAAATTGGAGTACTGTTTGATTGACACTGGGGCCGCGATTTCGTTGATTGGGCCGAGGCCGGGAAAGACTGTGCGGCCGTGTGCGATGGTTGTCCGAACGGTCGGTGGGTTTGCCCTCAAAGTTGATGGCCTGGCAGAATATGGTGTTCGAATCGATGGTCAGGTAGTCAACCAACCGTTCGTCATTGCCCCCGACGCACGTCAGACTATCTTGGGGGCGGATTTTCTTGACCGCGTTGAAGCCGTGATTGATTTGAAGCATGATAAACTGGTAACGAAGTATGGGGTGGTTCCACTGGTGGGAAAGCGCAAAACCCAGCTTGGACAAATTGAAGTGAACGTACCCAGAGCAATGCCAACTTGTGACAATCAGTTGCTGAACAAAGTGATACGCAAGTTTCAGGGATTGTTCACTACGGATCAGGACCCGTATGGCTATTGTGACTGGGTTGAACATGAAATCCCCATCGAATCAAAGCGATTTCGGCCATTCGGACCCCGAAGAATTCCAGTGCATTTGCAGCCGGAAGTTGAACGACAAGTGAAGGACATGCTGAAGGAAGAAATCATCGAGGAGGCCGATAGCCCGTTCAACTCTCCTGTCTTGTTGGTAAAGAAGCCTAACGGTAAATTTCGATTCTGTGTCGATTTCAGGCGGCTGAACGAGATAACGATCAATAGTAGTGTGAGTAGTATGGTGCGATCGTATCTCCTCACCACAGTAGCACCGTCCGTTTTGATTGGTATGTTACGACAGTACTTGTAACACAGTAGTTAGCGCCGACCGTACCAGTTAGTCAGCGCGCTATTAGACAGGCCGCTGCGTCCCCTTCAAACCTTAAAGTTGTATAAGCCACTCTTCTTTCAGTCGTATTTTTGGAGAATGGCACTGGTCTCTTCTGCATGTTTCTGATAATAAATTTCGCTGCGTAAGCATTGTTAGCCAGAATATCCATTAACACTTTTAGGTTTACCTCTGTAGTATCTTCTGTAAAATTAGGTTTATCTTACCATTCAAACAACATACGAGCATACTTTAGCACAGAGTTCGCGTACTTCCAACTCCAGGTTATCTACCTATGTCGAGTTCGCTGCAGCAACCCATTCGTTCTGAGGGTTAGTACTACCTCCAACAAAGGCACCGGATTCTTGTTCCAGTTAAAACGGTCAGAACATTATGTAAACCTTCCGTTTTGTCCACTACACGGGGAACACCTTCCAAATACAACCGAAAGCAACTGGTCATTCTAATAGTTCAGCCCAACTCGTCGTTCTTGAGCATGCAGCCAGCACCGGATCTAAAGATGAGGTCATAGCTGAACCATCAATTGGGCAATAAGGCTCACCATTGCGCTGAAACTCCTCCAGTTCAGCCACACGTAGGCCAACCTCAATCCGGTTTATCTAAAATTCATAAGGATGACGTACTTCTACACCAGATTTTAAAGATGAAGGGGATGCCATTTCATGCAATGGCACAATGTTTAGCTAAATATTTGGAATCATTCTACAACAGACTAGCGTCACACAACCTCAGTTGTAACTTTCAGGGCGTTGCACCTGAAAATTTCAGATTGCAGAAAATGACTGATAACTCCCATTGGATGTGCACCCACTGTCTAAGAAGGTAACACCCGGACAGACAAGTGAGTTTATGCCAATTTAATAGTTTGAATTTTAGAATGTCTGACGAGCAACTCGAGGTGCTCCTTTTAGCTTGTACATAAAACATTCAATTTTAGTTCAATAGGAAAATCTTCCGCCAAGCGGATGGGGTTGCAATAGGCTCGCAACTAGGCCCATTCCTGACTGACAGTTTTATGAAGGTAATCGAACAAACGCACCTAGCAGGAGAGATAGAACAGTGAGTACTGTGTAATCAGTTTGCAGATGATGTTTTCTCTATTGCCAATAACAATACTTATACTGACTCCCCATTATCGTTAACCATTTCAGCACGCAGAGAGTTGAAAGCTCATTGGACGGAGGACTGGCTTCCTGGAAGTTGCGCTACACAAACGTGCGGACAAATTGATTCAACAAGGCATACATAAGAAGCGAACATGGAATAACCGGTACATCTACTTGCACAACTTCATTCCAGTGAAGTAGACACGGAACTTGATACATTGTCTATCAAATCGAGTCTACAAAAATTATACTGATGATGTGCTGGTCAAAAAGACAGACTGTTATACGAAACGTTTCTTGCAAATGGAATTCTGGACAAATTCTTATCTGGCAGTATGCAGCGAGCGGAACCTGATGAATTAAACATCGGGCTCTAGACAATCTACTTAACTTGTCATACGAGGATGAACTAATGAATATATTGCTAATTGAAAGGATCGGCGAGGTCCTGAGCATAATGTTCCACGCTGTACAACTAAAACTATCGTTCACTTCTAGGCCAGCTGTACGCCTTCATATCAAAATTTGAGCGCTCACTAGTGTTAAATCTTCGTAGTTATTCACCTTATTGTTGCTCTGGCTCAGGTTACAACGGCCGCACTACAAGGAACTTGTCTGGGGGGGGGATAAGCTAACACCATCCTGCTTGGTTGACTACCGGACGGCGACGAAAGATTTCCAGCAAATTTTTGGCTCACCCAGCCGACTGAGGTCACACAGTCAGTGTGGATGTCAAATTTAAGCCGACCTGTCTTGTCGCAAGGATTTACACCAAAAGTGGGGCATGTTGTATTTTGTCCTCATGGAGGTTATGAGAATCCAGGTACAGAAACCCTAATCTGTCCACGCAGAACTCTTGCGCTCACGCAGGGGAGTCACCGTGGCCTGACCTCGTTGTAGCGACTGGCAGGTACCACAGTAACGATGGTCGTAATCCACAAATGACATTGGAATCACAATCTATTAGTCTGCACGCAACTGTTTTCATATTCACTGTGTTGTATTTGACCTATGGATGATACACCGAAGACGAACTTGTCTGTCACTTTTTGTCATGTGACTGAAAAGATCATTGTATACTATACCAGGTTCACTAGCGTTCAAGACTTTCACATTGTTATCATACAAGAGGGCGTTGGTGGGACTAAGTTCACGGAATTCATTGGTTTATATGGAAAATAACAACCAATGGTTTTGATTTGGATTGTATTCTAAACTTTGTTTTCATAGAAGAGCGTGATTTAGTACATCTATCTTTGGATGTCATATGCATCCGCCTTATTTGGAAGAGGGAGGTTAGCGATATCGTCCAAGGCTTCAGTTGAAATTGAAGAAGATAAGATTGATTGGTAGCCATTATGTTTGATCCCTGTCGAGCTATTTATGAAAAATAACGTACTTTATGCGTATGATCCGTCGGGAAAAACCAGTGCTGACCAGAGAATAAAGGGCTGCCTGACAATGAGTGTTTGAAAGGGAAGCATTTTAACAAACTATTAACAAATTATTTTGCATGAGATGCTTCTTAGGGTAATCGGTTAATAACTAAAAGAAGAATATTGATTGCCTGATTTGATTATGGACGTGGTAGTAATATCCTTTCATGTCTCCGATTGAGTGACATACCATATCTGCTTAATCAGATTGTAGAAGGGATCTACAAGACCGGAAGCTGCTTCTCCGGGGCATGAAAACGTATCTCGTTCGGCCTCATTGTACTATAAGGATCAACTATGAGGTTCTGCACATCAAGCAAAGTGAAGTCGACTATCATTAGTGGATTTTGAACGTTTTGTTTTAGAATTATGAGACGTCGGTCAGTCAAAATCTTTTTACGGACCGCTGACTAGTGCTCACTGGATACCTCAGCAACCATATATGGTTTGAGGGAGTTTTCCAGTGGGGCAACAATGTAGGAATCGCTGTGGACTAATTATTCTTCGGCGGCGAATGTAGTCAAATAAGGCGTCCTCGTTTTTGTGAGATGTCAGTAAAGTTTATTCTGTAGTTTTCTACATGTTAACGAAATTCCAATTCACACCTGTGTTATATAACACGAATAGCGATTAAGTCCTCCGGCTTACCACTTCTTGTCTGTTTATAAAACTACGAGGACGTACGCCAAGAAAGCGACATATGTTACACAGAAGAGGTGAACGGGAGAAGAGGTTCCATTATTTAAAAGCACAAGTATTTCATCAACTTCATGAATAGAAAGATTTATTGAACGACGATTTGAGTTCAATGAGTGAGACTACGTACGCAATATGCATTAGTGCATCAAAATCTGATTTCTGGGAGTTTTGGACTGAGATCTTTGTTGCAGCATTTTTGAGCCAGTAACAGATATAGTCAGCGCACTGACCTCGTCTTGATAGATATGGTTTACCACCTTTTAAAGGTAAAGTAGTCAGACTTCTACCAATAGGATGGATGCATCAGTTGTGTTTACAACATGGGACTTCAATGCAAATTTGCTTGGACATTGTTCGTTCGTTCGTTAAGCTTACAAGTTGTTGCGCCGTGTAGCTAGCTTGAGATGCAAGATAGCTCGTGAAATTGTCAAGATATCGCTTCTTGCTGGGTGTACATGTGACGGTCGATATCCCTATCAACTCCTGCGGCTACTGAGAAAGAATAAGTTGAAGGTAACGAACAATAAACCCAGGCCTATCGCAACTACAAACATCGAAACTGTGCGAATGCAACTTGTGGATTTGCGTCAAACACATTGCCGTCTTCTTTCCGTCGTAGAAAACTTATCATTATGCCGCCGGGTTGTGTTCACACAATTCTGTAAGACGATCATCGATCGTACGAAGAGAACTCACGTCAGCCGTTTGAAGAAGTGTAAGAAGCCCGCTGAAGAACCAGTTCCACTAGACCCCAGTATGTACTGAACTGTTCTTCAGTATAAGTGAATTGCTTTGCAATTAGAGGCTTTAGCTTTGGGTGTAGATTATAAAATACGATCACATAGGCCTAATTGTATTCACATTGAAGCCTAGGTTGAGATCATAATTGATCAATTATCAGGCCTTCACCCAACTACTACTGACAACCTAGACTGGCTTGAGACCAAACTGACTAATATAGCTGACCAGTTTATCATGACCCTGATCGACGGCCGGTGTGCTATCACAAAGCAACAACTGCAATCACCAAAAGAACTTAAATAAAAATGCAGTAATTCTTAAGCCAGACAAAGGCCCTGGGGCAGTCATTTTAGACAGGGACACATACGTACATAAGATGTTGTCAATACTAGTGGACCGAACGAAGTTTCAGCAAATAGACACCGTAGACAACGTCATTAAAATAGAAGGTTGCATAGCGCGGCATCTTCTCGTGGCCGATATTCCTTTCCCTATCGTTGGTATCGACTTCCTCCGACATTTCGATTTACTGGTCGACGCACGTCGATCACGTCTGATCGATACCTCGACAAAGCTAAACGTTCAGGGTAAGCCATCACACGCGGCTGTGATCAGTCCTATGCTAGCCAATCCTCTAGTTTGCGAGCCTTACGGGAAACTTTTATCCGAATTCCCTCAACTGATCCGCCCCGCTAACGAACTGCCGGCCGTGACAACCGACGTTGCGCATCACATTGTCACACGAGGGCCGCCAGTTCGATGTCGTCCACGCCGTTTAGCTCCTGAAAAGCTCAAAATTGCCCGAGCCGAATTCGAGCATATGCTCCAACTCGGCATTATCCGTCCGTCCAATAGCCCGTGGGCTTCGCCATTGCACATGGTGCCTAAAAAGACTGACAACGACTGGCGCCCGTGCGGCGACTATCGAGCGTTGAACAACGCAACCACTCCCGATAGGTATCCAATTCCCCACATTCAGGACTTGACGGCAAACCTGTCAGGGAAACAGATATTCACAAAAATCGACCTAGTGCGCGCTTACAATCAGATTCCTGTAGCCCCAGAAGACGTCCCAAAGACAGCAGTCATAACACCGTTCGGGCTTTTCGAATTCTTACGCATGCCGTTTGGTCTGGGCAACGCCGCTCAGACTTTCCAACGTTTTATTCACGACGTGTGTCGCGGGCTGGACGGTGTTTATCCGTACTTAGATGATATCTTGGTGGCCAGCTCATCGCAGGAGGAACATTGCGTACACTTGCGTTCATTATTCACCCGGCTGTCGCATCATGGCGTTACCATACACCTGGCTAAATGCTCTTTCGGAGCGTCCCGCGTAGCCTTCCTGGGTCATAGTATATCCGCGAGCGGGATAGAACCTCTCCCCGACAAAGTACAGGCAATAGTGGACTACCCGGAGCCCACATCGTTCAAGCAACTTCGCCGTTTCGATGGTTTAGTGAATTTTTACCGTCGTTTCATCCCTAACTGTGCCTGTCTAATGCAACCGCTCACCGACCTACTCAGAGGTAAGACACGTTCATTCTTATTCCCAACGGCCGCAAAAATGGCCTTCATTAATTTAAAAAGGGCCATCGCCAATATAGCATCGCTGTCGCATCACCATCCGTCTGCTCCCTTGGCGCTAAGCGTGGATGCATCAGACGTGGCTGTAGGGGCGGTTCTGCAACAGCAACTCGGTGCCCATTGGTGCCCGCTAGCCTTTTTCTCTAAACGGTTACAACCTACTGAGTCGCGGTATAGTGCTTTTGGGAAGGAGCTGTTAGCGGTATACCTCGGCATCCGCCATTTTCGACATGTCCTTGAAGGCAGGGACTTTATCGTATTCACAGACCATAAGCCTCTAACGTATGCGTTACGCTCGACAACGGACAGGTATTCCCCCAGAGAGACGAGACATCTGGATTATGTCGCTCAGTTCACGACCAATATTCGTCATATTTCAGGTACTGCGAACCCAGTCGCCGATGCTCTCTCGCGCATTAATGCTACACTGAGCACGACGGAAAGCTCAGTCGATCTGACGGCAATCGCAGCCGCACAGGACAACGACCCGGAGATAGAACAACTCCGCCGGTCCAGTTCCCTTAAGTTAGAAAGAGTCCCCATGAATTCCTCCGGTGGTCTGATTATTTGTGACACTTCACAAGGCATTCCTCGTCCGGTTATTCCATTGGCCTTCCGCCGCCGAATTTTCGATACGTTGCACAACATGTCTCACCCTGGCATACGTTCAACAGTCAAACTGGTCACGCAGCGCTTCGTCTGGCGCAACGTCAATCGCGACGTCCGCACATGGGCGAAAGCGTGCATACACTGCCAGCGGTCTAAGATCCACCGTCACACGCGTACCCCAGTGGGAACTTTTGCAGCCCCCGATGAACGCTTCTATCACGTGCATGTCGACCTGGTCGGACCCCTGCCACCCTCGGATGGGTATACTTACATCCTGACATGCGTAGACAGGTTTACACGTTGGCCAGAGGCTATACCAATTCCGAATTGCTCGTCGGAAACCGTCGCACGAGCATTCTTAGAACGTTGGGTCGCTCAGTTTGGTTGCCCTGCTGTAGTGACTACCGATCGCGGGTCACATTTTGACTTAGCCTTCACTTCACTCCTCAACGCACTAGGCTGTAGTAGAATTCGCACAACAGCTTACCACCCGGCAGCCAACGGGTTGGTTGAGCGTTTTCATCGGCAGTTGAAAAGTTCACTATCCGCTAGCAACAACCCCTCATGGCACGAGGTTCTGCCACTAGTCTTGTTAGGTATCCGTAACACGCTGAAGGCTGACCTGCATACCACCCCCGCCCAGTTAGTGTATGGGTGCTCCTTACGTTTACCCGGCGAGTTGGTTGCCCCACGCGCAACGGGACCTATCAACTTCGCAGATTACGGCGAGCGGCTAGCCCAACACATGAGGCGACTCCGACCACATCCACCGAGAGAACAGACGACGCCAACGTACGTACACCCTCGTCTGTCAACTTGTTCTCATGTTTTGGTTCGTGCGGTTACTCCTCGACGACCTTTGCACCCGCCGTATACCGGACCGTTTCGCGTCCTCGCACGCTATGCTAAGACTTTCGTGCTGGAACGCAATGGTAAACGCGAGGTGATCTCTATCGATAGACTGAAGCCAGCGTTTATAGAGGTACCCGATAAGGAAACTGGTTCGCAAGCAGCAACGCCCTCTTCGGTCGGTACATTACCTAGCGTTGGTACAGATTCGCTTTCAGTGGCGACTCCGCCTGCCTCGACGGGGCCAAGCCCCCAGAGCAGACGCGGGCGAGATTTGCGGAGGCCAGTGCGATTCGCAGATTACGTGGACGTCCGCCGTATCTAATTTTTGTTGTCACAGTTCCTTACCAAGTTGATTGTAGATGGCCTGACCTACAACAGACTGTCGACGAGACGTTTTCTTTGGAAAAGCAAAAGAAAGCCTTATTTTGTCGGACGCCATGGAATCAGAAAACCCGGTGAGGTTATCGTTTTCGGTTTATGAGCACTGTACATTCTAGATACTTGAAATTAACCATCCATCATCTACATGGGGCACTGAGGGCGTGCATTGCGAGAAGACGCTAGAAAGCTCGAATTCCGGTGAAGATCGTTAGCGATGGACGTGAACAAGGCTACGGCCCTAGTAGGCAGACCACAACGTGTCTGTTCCCAATTCCCCTTCTGCCCACATCCATTAACCTGCCCAACCGTGACCCCCAACCATTTTCGATTGTTTCCCCACCTTCCACCGGACGTGGACGCGAGCTGTGTGGCAGGAGTAAATTGGACCATTCATGCTCGAGTCAACAGTTCCGGTTAACTGAAAAACTCCTACATTATCGAAGTCAACACTCTGGTTGTCTTCTAGCGGGGGAGCTCTGTAGCGACCCTATTTGTTTATGGCTAACTGTGTTGAAGTTACAGTTAGCATTTGTACTCTCTCCCTTCCACCACATTTTGTATGCGTTTAAACTTTTGTTTGAACGAGTATGGTTACCAGCAGACCACCCGCGCACTCGAACGTTTTTGCTCCGGTGCCTGCTCGCGTGACGTTTTGCTGTGTTGACGTTTCATCTCGCTCTTCGCTCGCACTCGTCGATTTTACGTGTCGACAATACATTTCTCGTCTACTCGTTGCGTTGTTCGTAATTGCTCGGCCATAGCCCGTCTGAACTCTACACTATCAACCCTGCTCCCCTAACTGCTAGATATAAAAACCCTTTTCATGTTATTGTAAATTTGGTACTGACGAGTCAATACGAAATGCCTGCATCTACCAGTTTTCGTGTTTCAACGGTTTTGTTCAAACTTTTGAAGGGGATGAGCTGTTTCGAAGACGGTATAATTATTTCGGACTTGATATGAAAAAAGGATGAGACATTCACTGCAGTAGACGGATTATTGAAGACAACAAGAGCCACATTCCGGGTCGCTCTTTGTTAATTTTCAAACGATTTTGCGAGATCATAAACGGCTAGTGGGAAAAGCAAGGTGGGCCACTACAGAGCTACGCTGGCTGCCAATACTGAGGTTTGCGATTCTCTTACGGCAGCTTTAGCCCAACCTTCCAGTTCACTGACAATGTGAATAACCGGAACTTTAACATTTCCCAGTACACAATCAAGAGGAATTCATTTAAGTATATCATAACCACTCTGGTGTCCTGTTAAACTTTCCGAGTACGGTTGACTGGGTGATAGTGAATAGCCTGCCGTTGTAAGTTATAAAATGTGTTACTCGCTGTACCTCAGAATTTCGTAGAGATACAAGAGATACGGAGGACAGTAGCCAATTAGAAAGTTTGCAAGTGTAGATTAACAGTCAGGAAGACATCTAGAGCACGACAGCCTAGTTTTAAAACTTACTTTACTCTAGTTGGTTCACTCTTTCTGGGGAAAAAATTAGTCTCTCAAGATTTCAGGCAAGCTATCGAGAGTTTTTGGCACATCAGTCTGCTGAGCTGCCCTAGGAAGTTTCTAGCTATAATTCCTCAGAGCTGACTTATGGCGAAAGTTTTAGTGACCGATGAGGCAGCGTTGATTCTTGGCAATTCTCATTGAAATTTCCATGGTCATTGTTGCTCAATAGATCCAGGAGAAGTACCTTGATCTAATCCAGCCGTTGTGTGCACTTCTGCCGGATTCAAGCAAGGCGTATGATTCCTGGAGTAGTGAGTGAGTCTGAGTTATCTACATGGTTCGTCAAGCCCACTCCAGAGCTTTCAGGCTGCGACTGTTATCAACGGCCGAGGCTATTGCCATCGGACTCCACAACCCCTATCTGTGTGTCCAAAAACAGTTCGTGCAAACCCTAAATCTCCCTTGGCCAACCATTTCACGGCCACTTGAAACTCAAACAAGCGTGAACCATTTGACACCGACGACTGCATATCTCAAGGCCGGCATGAGTAACAGTGTAACACATTCACCAATACTCCCATCCCCCTCCAATAGACTGTCATCCGCCCCATGTCTATGATGTTGATGACCCATTTGACTTGCTCCAGTTTTTCTTATGTAAAATGCATGTACCCTATGTAATTGTAAAATCCTGATGAGAATTACTGAAAACGGCTGTTCGCACAACTGACTTCTTATGAATCCCATGGGAATCTGGAAACGACTGAAACTGTCTAAGATCAGCTAAGCTTCCGTCAGCAGACAGTCTGATAAATAAACAGAATAACTTCAATAAAGTGGGACGTTGAAGTCGGTTGAATTCGACACGCGGAACAAAACTTGAGTCATTTTTTAATTTTCGGATTTGATGAGCATTATAGCAATATCGCCTACTGATTACTATACATCCTTTGGTGGGTAATTTTAGTTGACAGGAGATCTGACTAAAGTAAATCCTGCTGCACTCTTCATATTTTCACTATACTAGTGGTGTAATATTATTTGATTCTTATTATTGCTGATGAGTAGTCCGAATTGCTGAGAAAACCTGACTACTGACATCTTTTTTGTTATTGTGGAGTGATTATTTTTCTTAATTCTTGTCTTACACGGGTGGTAAGTTCATCCCAGTTGACATTTTCGATAGACGAAATGGGTGCGTAACTAGTTACTTAAGAATTCTTGTTTGGAATGTTCCCATCATAAACTCAGTGGAACCTGATACACTGGTATTTGAAGAAAGCAAACATTTGACCATATTGGGAGCAGCTTACAAGCAACTTGCAAAGGTACTTCAAAATGACTGTACTCTGTGATCTTCGGACGATACTTTAGACCTTGTCTTTTGTTTCTGCAGAGCTCTATATCGGTGAAGCAGAAATCTAAGTTAACTAAAAATATAAATTTTCCCAAAAATTTCACAAGGCTTCGAGTTAAACTCACAAATCTGCTCATCGCGAATTATCTTATTAAAGAAAGCTTTGCTGATTTTTAGGTCAGATCTCAACCGGTGTCTGACACATTTTCATTGGACCATTTCTGTTTTATTTCCATAGACACAACATTTGTTTTGTTTTTCGTATGTCTGATACGGGTCCTAAATTGTTACTTAGTTCAATGCCTTTCCATAAGGTGAGAAATAAACGTTCGGTGCATCGTTCGCCTGGCAGAAATTTTTCTGTGTTTCAAATTTTAAATACACTTTTTGCCTGGCTCCTAATGTTCAAAATTTATGACTTGAATGGACGAGAAGTAAGTCGTCAGAAGGCTGCGGCCTCGAGGTCATCACAAGAGGCTCGAATAAGCTGCATTTTCTTTGATCGCCCTAAGTACACCGAAACTCATCGGCCAGGTTCTCGCGTCACATCTACTTGGGAGCAAGATCTACAACGATATCTATCGACCGGAGGTCGACATATTATAATTCCCAATAGAAGAACATCGGGAAGACGAACAAAAAGTGCTGACCCTTCATTTCAACACCGGGCACTTGTAGAAATGCTTTCGGCTGGCGTAGTCACGAACAAGGAATCCGAGCAGCCACTGACACCAAGTATAACAATACATCGAGCCACACTACCTGATGTTCCGGATATCGAGTTCAAAGCTGATTTAGACGACGTTGACGAAGACGACAACCAGGATGTGATTTCAACGCCCAGTGATGAATGCTCAACAAAAGCGATATCAGAAGAAAACGAATTGCCGAGTACCGAAACAAGTGAACTAGAAAGAGGAAAACTATTGCGTTTAAGAATGGCCGAAATCTTCTCCAAGGCAGTTGACAACGAGGGAATGGGAATTAGTACTTTTGCTTACCTGGACGATGTCGAAGAAGAGGATCAGTTGAACGTCATTGTCAGTGACAGTGATGGACCGCTTTCGTCACGATCTTCAACGTACACCAAGAACCGCATCGAGAAAAAAGAAAATGAAGTAACTGACGTAAGTTACAACAACGTTATCTGCTGAATACTTCAACTTCCAATTTATAGTTGTCTTTTTGAGTTTTTTCTTCTGTGTTTTGCCTATTTGTTTTTATCACTCGGTATGAACACTTACTGAGAACGGTAAAACAGTAATTAAAATGCTTTATATTCAGTCAGACCTTTTCAATGAAAATGGTATCACACTTTGGTCTGTGGGGCAACGCCGGGATAAAAACTGTGAATTGGGTTCATCTCGTCAATGTTCACAAGTGACCCAGTAGGTTTCAGTACCGTTCACTGGATGTGTTCTGGAGAAACCAGAATACAATTAACAAAGAAGGAATATTCACTTTCCTGGGTTCATCCGTAGGCATGTGAAAAATGGTACCTCAGTAAAAACACTATGTACTGTAGTATCAGTCAGCTGTAAGTTAGAAAACGAAACATATTAATATAAAAAATCTAAAAAATTATGAATTCAAACCAATCCTTTTTCTTACTTTCAAAATTGGTTCAAAGTTGCCTTTTTAATAACAGTTGCCAGAAATGGATAATCTTACTTTGATTTTCTATACTTTAATAACACGATCTGGTTTCTATTTGCCTAACATTAGTGACTAAACAAGTAATGTATTGCTAGCTTTCAATGATGGTAAAGTCCAGTTTGTCGTTTCTAAATTCCATGTAGGTAGGAGAATGGTGAAAACCTTTTCATGTTAAATAGGTTTAATTACCGAATCTGAAAAGCTGCATCATTCACAGTTTCCCATGTCGTTATTCTTTTTGTCTGATTTGTTTGATCAGAGGCTCTCACTTCTACGCAAGATTCTACTGTCTGCTCTACTACTCAAAGCAGCCTTAAATATTATACGGTGAGTGCGTTCCATTAAGGTTTGATGTAATATCTATCAGTGAGACCTGCTTTTGTCCTAATTAACTTGTTTTGAGTTAATCATAGTTCATAATGTGATGTATATCTTGTTTTACTGTGCAAATATCTGTCCTACTTACATCAGCTTGATTCCGTAACACTGGTAAAACATAACTAGTCTAGGTCGTGTGAACGGACAATTCAAGTTCAGTCCGCTATGACATTCACGTCCTCCCTATTGAGACACCGGCCTGCTGTAATATCATTCTCGCCTGTTAAGGTCTATCGTTCTGTTGTGCAACCCTGTAATCTTCGTTATTTCTTATACTGTGAGACTGTATACGAATCTTCTTTGTCACACGATACAACACAGTCTTGACGTGTGTTAGGTGGGTTGTCACTTCAACTTTGTGCTAAACATATGTAGAATTCTTTCTCTTTTTTCAGTCCTACTCAAAGCGCGATGGACGACAAAAGTAAAAACAGTCGAACGTTTCTTGATCTCCAGAAACAAATGGAAGATGAATACAAGGCAGGCAACTTTGCTTTCAACAAAAACGCATTCAAAGTGAGTGAATGCGGTTGATGAGATGAGTCGTACAACCGAGCCTAGTGTCAGATAGACTTTGAGTCAGTGTTCCCTGTAGAGCCATATTTCGTATCCTGACACAAATGCAGTAAACAGTAGAATGATTTGTTCTGGGATCCTGCATCGAGTGATAACTGTGGACTAATACTTTTAATAGATATTTGGAAGCTCTTCAGGATGTCTTTGTGTCTGAAAATTGATCCGAAATTCTATCGTCCATCTCTGATGCGTTTTGTTTCTGGTGCATCTGTGAACCAGTACTTGACTGGAAAAAAATCGGTTAAGACTTTTCACACTCTTGAGTGTACTACTCATATATATAGACCGACTCTTGAGTGTGTTATATAAGTTAATCCACCAACTGTTCCACAGAAGTTCCAATGTGCATAATTCGACTGTAAACCGTAACAAAACCAGCTTACACACTTTCAACAGTCAAAGCTTTTCTTCATACATCGACTCACTATGGTATAATTGACGTTCGGAATGACGATTTCGACTCAGCAAATGCCTCGCCACAAAAGTTGGAACTTTTTGTCACACCTTCTATTTGGAATACACACTTGTGATTCCTTACTTATTAGGTCCCATCTAACATGAAGGTACTTTGGAAGGGTGAACGTAACAAAAAGTTTCCGATTAAATTACTCAGAAGACAAAATTATTACAGTAAGTGATGTCGTCTGCCTCTAATCGTCTCATACGAGTGGTTAGTATAAAACATCGAGATAAGCTCTAAAGGAAGTGGCTGCAAGCAGAAGTCAGTCTTGACAATTTGTGATACTCAGGTGAAATCATGCAATATTACGGTAGGTACATTGACGCGGCTGCAGAAACTTAAGCAATGAAGTGTCGGAGTAATTCAGAGCTTGTGGATTTTGGGCCTTCATGTGGACTGTAATCAATGGTGCACTACTAAAGTTGTGGTTGGTGATCCATGGAAGAATTTTTTGTCATGGGATTACTAGTGAGATACGATCTGCTTATCAGAAGTTCTACTAAGGTTTCCATCTGATATTAGAACTTATGTGTTTAGAGCCCTCCGGACCATCGCTGAAGAGTAAACGAAAATATCAGTTATCCGCGTGCTGACAGTTTTGATTCAGCTGTGCATTCTACGTTGATACATATCGAACCTAATGGCTGATATTGTGATACGAGCTAATTCCGGGGTTACTTGGACTAAGTGATTGTCCCTACACAAGTATTCTCATGACAGTCACTCCGTTCGGTCGGATACAAACCAAGCAGTCGACGGCCATTCACCTTGAACTCCCTCGGCGGTCTGGTCGGTACAATCTGGACGCTTCAAGTGCTGAAAGTCCAGTTGACTGTTCGTACCACTCTCCTGCATCCGAAGGGTAGGCTGATTGATTGGTCACGGAATAAGTTAATCGGCTGGTTAGGCTTAAACACATTACCGCACTGATGAAAGGCGTACACCATGTATGACCTCTTGCATCTATCACTGATAACGCTTATGTGTACAAAGTATCCTAGTTTTCGAAGTATATATATGTTCTTGTTGACGAATATTCTGGAGTCTGTCGGTAAAATTGGTACCAGCCACTGCATATCACTACTCCCGATTAGTATTCATTCACCTGGTGATTTAGGAAGTTGACTGAAAAAGCGATCGACTGTGTGTTTCTTTCGAGTGGGTTAACGTAAACGAGACAGAGGAAACTGGATCTTAGGATGATCATGCTCTGTGATGGTCTATGCTTGCTCTAATGTTAGAAGTAAGAATCTAAAAGCAAACAACAACGGAACACAACGAAGACACTGATGTGGAATGTTGGGTTATTAATTCACATGTCTAAACTACGGTTCACTTCACTGTACCTTCCTGCGCATTTCCTGCTTACAAATGTGTGTGGATGGGAGATGGCCATGGAGAGAGAAACGATAAGTACCCCTGGAAAAAAAGCATTGTACTCAAGTTTTGCTCCCGTTAGACCTGGTTAAATGTGCATATACCCTCTAATTCCAGGATTTCAATACCAGCCAAGCTGTCATAAGGCAATCGCGCTGGTTACTGCATCGATGGCCTCACATTAGACACAAACAAATCCTCATATACACTCGTTCGCCAAAAATGCTCAGATTGTCAGATCGCCTCACGAGGAGACACACTGGTTGTGGTGTTATTTCTAGTTCAACACCTCGCTACTAGGACATCTTCCAAGTTTAAATCATGGCAATCAATAAATTGTTGAGCGATATTTTGGTTAGGGTGAGTGGTAGGGGATTGCGGATTCTATAAATTGAACAGTTTCTCAAAGTGGTCGTAAGTATCTCATTCCCGTAGGCTAATCAATCGACCGCTTTCCAAAAGAAGCATCGTGCTCGAGTTTGGCTTCCGTTAGATTTCGTCATCAGTGTGCAATCTTGTTATTGTAAGGATTGTAACTCTAACCGTGATGAAACATGGTACCAACATCAGAAGCCCACTCAACATGCCGAAAATTAAGGCTGCCTCAAGAAGCTGCTATTCTGAACACCTTGGTTAAATCGTTTTTGCATTATCTCAGCACTTTTTAAGAGTCCTGTTAGAACGAGCAGAACTTCATCGCAATCAAACCAAGTGAGCGATGCTGGAGAAACACTACGTGAAAAAAAATGACACTGCTCAATATTCTGCAAACAACTTTGTTTTAGCTCACTGCACAAATCTCCGTTTTTGTCTCCTAACAATTTAGACAATTGCGCGTCATTGTAATAATTAGCTGCTTGGCGCTGCTTCACTTTTATCGAAAAAAATGTTACTAAACCAGCCTGAAACAACTGAAAACCTACTTTGGTATATGATCTGCCTGTATGGGCCGTTGAACACAGGTATTACTTTCCTAGTCGACTTATATGTTCATTGGTTTGGCTTGTTTCACATAAATGATTCAAGATTGCCTGTACTCTATCGGTCTCCTTCTTTTATTTTGACCTATCCTGACTGACTTCTCGCGGTAGATCTGGATATCCGAGAATACTTGTCAGACTAGCATATCTGAGACACTCTACTGGGCTTGGACCATAACTAATGGTTAGTTCGTGTGACAGACATTTTCAGTGAAGAGGACTACATTGTTGTAAAGTGGGGGCAGTTGTGGCGTGAATCTAATTTAACGTTCTTATGCACCTCCATAAAAATGTGACTTCATACCCAACAGTTTCTGTCATTCCATTGTGCAGAAGTTTTTCGAGCATCACCCATAATGGGTTACGAGGACTAAATCATTACCAACACCATCACCAAATTCACCAGAACTACTTTAAGTGGACTGACTTTTGCTGCCAGTTTCTCCAATTCTCTTGTGTTCACAGAAGGTGGGTCACCATCAGTGTTAAACGCCGCAAGTTGTGTTCATGAGTGATCAAATGATATACGGAGACATTCTTTTGATATCTTGTTGTGGTGTCCACTTGATTGTTGGACACAGGAGCATGTCTTAATCTGGAATGTACTTTGATCCACTAGGCATCAGTCCATAAACTTCACGTTTGGCCGTTTTATATAAAACCGACAGCTCCGTTCCTTTATTGCAGATCGTGAATAAGCATGAACCCCTGCGAAACTAATTGCAAGTATGCTATGTTTTCTGAAACCGCCCGAAGTTCCTCCATAGGCTGAAAACACGTAGTTATAAGACAAAGTAATGCATTTGTCTACTGAAAGAATGCCAACTTCCGTGGGGCGGCCAAACTAGGAACAGCAGAATTTGATTACTCTTGACTTTTGCGCCCAAAACTAGCCCATGTCTCTCGACCTATTGACCTAACCGGGGTGTAAGGTTACAAGCTGACATGAGTTCATATCCGGCGGTAGCCTTTACTCTGCACAGTCACTTCATCTGCTCTGTGCATTTATCTTTGAAAGACCAAACCAGGATGACATCCTGGTCATTTTTGAAACTCACCAACAGTTAACTGAGAATGAGCGACTGTTAAACGGCCAGTTTACCCTGTAACTACTAACGATCTGTGTTGACTGCACATGAAACTGATCATTCTCCTGTGTACGGTGGTAGTGGTATGGGTTTATCATGGGACATATATCAACAATTTTAATGCATATTAAAATCACAGTGACAAGATTTCGTTTGTAAACTCCTCCCCCATTTATTAATTTCAGTTCAGTCGTGAAAAAAGGTTGACGAAGGATGCTGTACGAATTCTGACAACCCCAAGTGCATATCGTTCAGCGGAAATGCTTCAGCAAGCCCGTATGGCTGTCATCACGACGACCGAGGAATTCAGCGAGTTTCCCCTAAGGATGCAAGGACTGATAATCAGTCATTCATGGTATGAAAGGCAAGTGTAACAGTTATCAGTGTGCTGTCGGGTCGGTTAGAACTTCAATGTTCGTAGACATTACTGTCATCAATAATGCAAATATCTCATTTCGGTGTTGCTACCAATGGCGGAATGGAAGACAAGGGCAAAGTATTCAATCTAATTAACACTGTTTGGGTGGAATTCACAACACATCGCTTTCAAAACTGTATATGCCATTTAGGAAACGTAACATAGAAGTAGATTGAACAGTCACCACGGTCCTGATACACTTGATTGAGGGTTATGGATATTTACCGCGATTGACAAGAGACACTTAAAGCCTGTATTATGAAGGGTCGTTTCTGTATGTTGAACGTGCGATAAACCTACGACTTGCAAACAAATACTATCTCTGACTTTTAACCTATTTCATATCTTCTTCTTGTTGGTGTGCCCATCGTTGTTGTTACCGAAGTATTAGTATTCAACGTTTGGGACCAGAAACAGCAGGTTAACATTGTTTTAAACGAAAGACTAGTCAACCGAGCCGAAAAACCAGTCTCCAGTAAAGGAAAATGTCACTGGTTTATCAACGCCACGATGATAATGATCTCAAACATAGTTCATTATAGAGCGCCACGAATTTCAGGTTCACGTATCCGGTTTGTTTTGCTGTAGGATCGTCACCAACACTCTTAGTACTTGCACAGTAAATCTAGTATAAATATCTGGAGAGTTGTGTTGAATAGTGTCTTCCCTGCGTCTGTTTTCAGTGGAGAATGGATAAACAGCATAGGATACCCACTAAGTTTTCATCGCAGCTGATTTCAAGATCGAAAATTGTAATGACAATGCCTGGTTGACAAAGTCACGGAGAAAATAAAATGCCGTTTAAATACAGTACGTAGTGAAGGAGTCTGTAGACAGTATTTTCTAGTCATCTTACGATTGAGCATTGAAAGGGATTGGTAACTTTTTCACTAGTGATCCATCAATAAGTCTGACCATCATAGTTTTTCATTCGCGATCTAGTAATCATTTGTCACGACTCAAATGCTCAGCCCAGCTTTAGCTGTATATATCTAATCAAAATAGAAAATTTTAACTTAGTCCTCCGATCCTGTAGACATACTGTGAAAAGTTACTTAGGCACAAACGGTTTACCAACTAACTGCTCTACAACCTAATTACCGTGAATTGTTTGCGTTCACAAGCAGTCTTGTGTACTTTAAATTATAAGTGAGTTCGTGGTTAAGTAGGACGACTGGTAACACGGCTGCTTAACGAAAAGTGCGGCCAGACCATAAGTTCCACAATTTTCCACAGATGAACATTTATTAATATGCACTGGGTTATATCACACACAGTCAGAATTGTAAGTTGTTTTTCGGCAACTGGAGACGCACAAATCGATGTATTCACTCGCAGGTGTTTCTTCACATAAGTATATAAACTAATTAGTATTAAAAACAATTAATTAATAAATGCGAACGAATATCTCCTTCACTTTTTCCGGGAAATTTCACGCTTCTATTATGCGTGCCGCCCGAGGAATGCGTATGTGTTAAGGACAACAATCCTTGGCTTCGATCTCGATACATGTGTCTATTTCCATACACTTGCTTATTCAGCAAGTCCAAACGACTATGGGTTGATTCAGGCGGGCCAAGTCGTCAGAACAACCTTCTGTCGTGTATGCCACACTTTGGTCAATTGAGCAATACCTACTGGGTAAATAAATTACCATCGGTTTGTATGTCCAAGTAGCGTTAATTTCAGTAGTGGGAATGAATTACCTGAACGTGGGAACATCCAGGATCATGCACACTTTTCCCTCTCTAGGATAGCACACATTCGAACTACGTTTGAACTGGAAGATACAAAGCAGTATCAATGCGCTACCTTGAAAAAAAAATTGTAAATGACTGGGTTTATTCCAAACTAGCGGCGAGTCTATCTGATGGGTTTAACGAAATTAAATTCATGCACATTAGTTTTATCCAATCGTCTTTTCCTCTGTCTTGGCATGACGATAATTAGAAATTTTGGCAATCAGTCTACTGTGAAATTGGAGGTAGTTGTCAGCTGAGTAGGAACGATGGTCTTATTACGATCGTACAAATCGATCCAGTCATACTGAGGTCTAGCTCTCATGCGATCTCCTTAAACTTCGATAAGCTGTTTGAATTTTTGCATGAGTCCAGTAAAAATGTTTACAACTTCTACGCTAATTATATAACTACACAGAAGGGGCAGCCAAAAGAAGAGAAGAATGTTTTTTTGGAATGCAATCATCCTGTCAGTTTAGTGTCACGTGGGCCTACAATTTACATCTCACTGGAGGAAAGACTACTGCCCTCCTGAATCTTGTGAGTTAGTGTTACTCAGAAGTGTGACACAAAGTGAAGATTGTTCCGAAGATAGTCGGATTGTTGTTAGATGAGAGTGGATAATGATCCCGTCCGGCGTTTCACGTCAGGTGGTGTACCAGGCAGTGATCAGTCATGTAAAGCCGATTTTTTATTTCACGTTATAACTTGGAATGTGACGAAAAGTTCTCGACCTCGAAGCAGGTTGCATACTAAATACTATATGTAAGGAGCGCTTGGCGTAAATGTGTGCAAAAAAATTCAACCTGATTAAGCCATGCATGCTGGAAGTTTCACTGGAGGTTTGGTGAGAGGTTCGGTTGACTGAGCAGTGACCAGTGTGCCTGTATAGAGTATGTGAAATTCATCACTTTGAAAATGAAATTTATAATCCATTGTATAGTATATAGTGCATAGTCCAAAGTAAATAAAGGTGTTCGTGTAATCGAGCCATAACAATGTTGGTTTTTTATACCAGTCTGATTTTTTGAATCAACTAAGAAATAATTCTTTACCCAAATTATCACTATGTTGTAATGTCATGTACACACAAAACCAGTCATCTGTATTTCTAAAACAACAAGACACGAGGAATGTCTAATATCTGCATAGTTTTTAGATGGAGCGTAGGTTACATCACATTTCATCAGCTGGGTTGAGGAGTGGACAGTGAGATATCACAGTCTATAATCGCTTCAAAAATACTTGAGTCGATCTTATTAATAATACAGTTTCGTAGTCCTTCCAACTAACAAACATCCTAGCAGAATTGTGAACATGGTTTGTGCTGAAATGTTCTTTGGAGATCAGGTAACAGACGCGTAATTTGACAGCCAAATGCCTGAGGAAGAACCAGTTTTGAAAACCTAGCTTTTCGTCCTCTTTAAATTAGCAGATATGTCGAACTACTTATTCATGATTGAGATGGCCGGAGTTCAAATCCCGGCAGTGGTATACAACAGTTGCATAGGTGGATTCCAGTGCAGTGTTTGAGAAATTTCGCCTTGGAAATGGATACCCGAGATCTTTTGGTGGAATCCATGTTTGCGAGTGAGACAGATTGGTAAAGAAGTACAACCGTGCATTTTTGAGCTCCCGCTGTGGAACGCTACTTCAGCTGGTAAGGAGCTTGCTGCACTTCTGTTCCGTTCGGATGCAGCCGAAACAGATTTCTTGCGACCATGCTGAACCACCTACTAATGATCAGATGACTACTCATTACCACTGTAAAGCGATCCAAAACATTTATACTATCAAACGACCCTTTCCAGGAGTCGATTGTCGGCAAATGTTTCATTTGAGCTGTAGTCCAATCCGGTTAGCGTATCAAGTGACTATGAGAAGATTAAGAGTTCAAGCAGTAGCCGTAGTGTGACGTTTAAATAAAATTTTGGCGAAAAATGTGTGCAGTACTTGGCCGTTGAAATACCGGCGAAATAGATGAAGGAAACGGACGTGATGCTTGCTGGCGACTGGTTTTCTTACTGACCACAAGGACTCGTTGATCATCTGAAAGTGTCAATGAAAACCATATCAGAGTGAGTGTTAGTAACATCGACCATCAGTTCCTTTTGCTCGAAACAAATGAAGGTTAGGAGGTCACTGTCCTCTTAGAGATTAGGTTAAAACCGGACATTCGGTAGTTCAATCGAATTTGGTTTGGCTCCAGTCTAACTGATTCGAAAACGTTTTGTTTCCGTTTACTTTTTTATTACCAAGAACCTATGTAGTACTTGAACCGTTTCACAATCTACCGCCTTTGACTGGTCTTAGTCCAGTATCTGTTGAATTTAAAATAAAATACAAATTTATGTCAAAGAGGCAGTGTTCGTTCCATTAACGTGCACAGTCCGATCTAAGTGTTCAAGGGTACTCCATGTTTAAGATTGTAACAACGTTTCGGCACTCGAGTCTACAGTGATAGTAGATTGGTCGTAACCTTCAACAAGTCACATCACAAAAATGTTTGTTGGTTTGATATATTCACTGACATAATCATCACAGGTGCTGTCCGTGGATCGATTGTACGAAGTGACCACCAGAGCCAAGGTATGTGTGTGCGTGTGTCCACTGGATCACCGACCAGGTGTTCAATCTGCCACGTCCGCGCGTGTATCATTTCCTACTGATTCTCCTGAACAGTTGTATGATAGCCTATTCAAATTGATCGATGCAAATTCAGATTCATTCTCTCGCTTCACCCCGCGCTTCCACTTGCATATGACGGTTACGCGCCACTATTCTACTTGTTACAATAGAGGAGCTACTTTACAAACTGTCTTTTGGGATTTACCTGCTAAAATGATAGGAATAGACCGTTAAATGGCTAATAAGTAGCAGAATGTGTTTTGTATTGATGTGTATTTTGCCTTATACTAGCTTTTAAGTTAATTCATCCATGTACCTTGAAGTTAAATTTGCGATACCAGTTCTTTAAACAATGTGGGTTCAAAGTTAACGGTTTTAATCGCTACACGTCAAAACCGTAGGCACTCAGGGTAACAGTTTAAGCATCTACGATTAACCAACCCAAATAATGACACGTCGTATGGTTATCGCTTTGCGTCAGCTTGAAACCCACTAGGTAGTTGAAGTAACCCAGGTCCATCCTTCCGGATTAACTGGGTAGCAAACGCTGATGGAGTGATATGAAATATGACCCATTTTTGTTGGTTAGCCTGAAATTTCTTTGCACGTTTTCGTCACAAATACCTACGGACGACAAACTTTCGGTATTCTCACTACGTGGAGTCGTTATCTGCAGAGCTGTTCTTCAAATGTTGTTTCACATGTCAAATCGTCCCCAGTTGGGTGTGCTGTCTTTCAGACTGGCCCAATTCACAATGGGTTAATTTCACTTATAAGAAGTGGCAGCAAGAACAACCTTTTCCTTTTGTTTATTTTGGAAAACTTCAATGACTTTTTCGTGCACTTTTTCAGTTATTCAGGAAGAAGGATGATAATTCGTCAAGGTCAATCGGCTGTTAATTTCTACTTCATCATTTCTGGATCAGGTGAGTTTTCTGAATCGCACATGAAATGACTGCAGTCTGTCAATACTTAAGAGGCGATGGGCATTTCGCTTGGAAACGCAACGATCTTCTGGTGCTTGTAAAAACATAGAAAACAACTATGTTAAGTTTTTTGTGCATTTAGAGCTATCCCATATGTAATAGACGGCGTGTGTCACCTAATTATAGTGGAATACAATTAGGCATAAAAATTAAAAAAACGTGAACCACTCTGCTAAATTTTATGATCGATCGACCGTAAGCAGCCAGCAGTGTTATTTAGTGGTAAAGCCCCAAATTCCACGTCGGTGCTCCATTAGACCAGATGAATCCGCTGGAATACTAATTGCATTTAAGTCACGTTGGACTGAAGGAGCTAACATAGTGAACACAACTGAATGTTTTGACTAGCTGTTTCGGAGCACATAGTGGTGGTGAATTTGTGCGAATTGCAATGGCTCTGCCATTGCCAGTATACGACCTCTGACCTGCCTCGATTGCACCACACAATTTTAAAAGATTGGCTCAAACAAATCATTCGGGCTGATCAGGTGGTGTGACTCAACCAAACGCGTGGCAGCAGCGGACGATCGTCGCGTTAACCACATATGTTGGTGACTCTGAATGTGTTCGGTTGATCGCTGTATTTTGTGGCCTATATAGCTTGTTCCACAGAAACGAACGAAACGATAAACAGAAAGAGGCGGCATTAACAAGCACAATATTTTCCGACTGATATAGGGGAAAATTGAACATGTAGCTGAGCTGCGAACAAGGCTCTATTGCTTACCACATTAGGCTTCTTGGTCACACTCTGAACAACGCTGTCTCCATGGAAGAGCAAGGAAATGTAGATGGACTTTTTTCCCTGCAATTTGTTTTTTGTCCAACCTAGTGTTTATTGGCATATTCTTATGAATAAACTGTTCTTGATACCCATTTTCACTCAGTTTGTTGAGTATAAACTCTCACTCTTCCAGTGGTGCCGCACGAACACATTTTCGTAGCCCTGTCTATCAATCTTTGGATTGAATTCCGCTTTCATCTCAATGGTACAAAGCTATCAAAGTTTGTGTACTGGCTCGTCAAGGTTGCAATAATGTACACCCTTCTTTGTATCGTGCTATCTTGGTGGCGAAACATCAGCACGTCTGAGAATGCCGTATTTGTGGGGAATTTGGGTTTCAGAGTAAGATGGACGATTTTATAAGCAGAGTTGAAAAGTGACACCATCTCAGTGAGGCTTTAAAATCATCTTTCATACAAACGATGTCGTCTACATAACGCTTACAAATGGTGAATGATTTTGCTTAGTTAGTTGATGGAGTACACCATGATTTTGGCATAAAGAAATCTCCCAGTAATGGATCTTGTGGGAACCCCACTGCTGTTCCGTTCTTCTAAGGATAGAGTTTGCCAGAGTATCTGAACTGATCGTTGTGTGTTCAGCAATATGCTAACGGTTTTGGTTCTTCTACTGGAATCCCGAGAAACTTGCTCGTTCCTTTGAGTGGGACAAGAGTGAAGAGAGATGGAGAATTAAACTTGACCAGGTTACCTCCCAAACACAAGTAAGCATTGCCTAACTTACGAGTAAACTTACTGCACAAAATTGTCCATACAGTGATCTTGGAAAGTGTTTGTGGCATGAAAGTGCAATTGCTGCACAGAGTGATTTGAATTTCTTCACGCAAATAGATCTAACTACCCAACGATACAGCAGTGTGTTCCTGTTATACAGATGACATGTTTGAGTGCCTGAGAGTCACTGGTCTGACCAAGCTGCTAACCCTCTTGAAGTCTATGTGAAAAGATTGTAGTTTTCCGTGCAGTTTCAAGTCGTTCCTAGGAGATGGATAATAATCACCGGGTGTCATTAGTTACCAACTTAAAGCAAGATTAGACCAGTCAGACTGAGAAGCATGAAGAATATAGGAACTTGTGTCCAATTGGTCCAGTAAATTTTAGGTCCCCGAGAGTCTACAGCCAGGCTATCCAAACGCCAACTAATTAATGTGACACGAACATCTGTAGAACCTGCGGTAAAAAGTGGGTTACGGACCCCAGTTTTCTGAGGTGTAGCGGGGCGCTTGAAAGCTTCCTCGTGTCTTGTGAGAAGTCTTGCAGAACAACAATTTAGTGAGCTTATTTGATGGACTAGACTAATCTGACTGGAAGACTCGCGTTCCCATATAGACTTATCACAATACTTATATTTACCCACACCTGTCTAATAGTTTACTAACACGGAAAGTCAACTATGGTGCCATGGTAAACTCGTATGGCTTGATCTCTGAGTGTGATTAACTTATGTGATAGTGATGTAGCTCATCAGTTGACGCCTTTGATGATGTAACCAAATAAGACGTTACTTTATTTTAGTGATCGTCAGCGTTTCCAGAAAAAATAAGCTCACTGGAGAGGCATTTGAAGAATCGGTTGCAATCCTCAAAGCGGGGCAAAGTTTCGGTGTAAGTTGCCTCGTGGTTATTCTGTTTTTATTCACAGCTAAATCATACAGTTGTCCTCAGGATTCAGTTAGTACCTGAGTGCTAGTAGGGTGTTACTAGCATTCACCTCAAAAGGGTTCAAAACAATGCCCGTTGAAGACAACTGTCAGTTTCTGCTTCCATTTGAGTAATTTTGCCGGCTATCGCCAGCAACAAATAGTATACTCTCATTTTGGTCAACGTAGACAAACAGTTTGGAATAAAGTTACGTTCGGCAAGCTTGGCATTTAGGTTGCAAACGCTTCATCACCAGGCGAGGTGACATCATCAGTGCGTGAGTGTTTCAAAGTATAATTTTGAATGTGGCGTTTGGTGAAGTTGGATTGATGCCTGCTCCTATATAGCAGAGTGAGTTGACCTACTGGTCTGAATTCTGGTTGGTCGCTTCCTGTCGTGTTTGGCCTGACCCACCATTTCTGATGGTTGGGAACAGTGGTGGTGTTGTTTGTAGCTCGGGGTGATGGTTTTGGTATTGATATGTTCGCCGAGCATGGTGAACTGACCCACCATTGGTTGATTTTGTCGCAGTTAAGCTTTGATCTGATGTCCGATTGGTTGTTCATTGGAGTCCTTGGGCTGGAGTCTGATTGGCTGTTCTCTGTTTTTTGGGCTCACCGGTATTTAGGCTTGAGGACGTTTACGTCTCCTCAGATCTTTGATTCGCACTGATTCATAGATTTTGTCTAGTTCGATGTGTTTGTTTATTGAACCGGTTGATGAGTACCAAGCTTCGAGAAACTCTCTTGCATGTTTGGTATTTGCTTGAGTAAGGATTTCTGCGGTGTTCAAGTTGAAAGCGTGTCCAGTTTCGTCCTCGTGGGCGGAGATCAGGGAAAACTGATCGTGCCTCTTGATGGCCAGTTCGTGTTCATGTAATCGTGTTGATAATTTCCGTCCGGTTTGGCCGACGTAGTGTTGTCTACAGTCATTGCATTGGATTTTGTAAATGACGTTACTTCTGTCGGCGGGTTTGGATTGTTCTTTTGGTTTTGATAGTATCCTTCGTAATGTTGCTGTTGGCTTGTGCGCTAGGGTGATGCCGTGTGTTCTCAGTAGTCTTGCGGTCATTTCTGATACGGTTTTGATGTAAGGTAGTGCAATTCGTTTTGCTGGTGGCTGAGCAGTGTTGGACTCTCTGTTTTTTTGTAATAGACTCCGTCTGATGAAATTTCGTGGGTATCCGTTGCAAAGAAATACTCGGTATAGGTAGTTTTCTTCCTTTTTTCGGAGCTCTGCGGTGCTGCAGTGTGTTTCAGCTCGTTTGAACAGGGTTCGGATGCAGCTTCTTTTATGGCAGACTGGGTGGTTGCTGTGAAAACTAAGGAGTTGGTCCGTGTGTGTTTCTTTCCGATAAACTGAGGTCTCCAGTGTTCCATCAGGTTTGCGGTTGATTAGCACATCTAGGAACGGTAGTTGGTTGTTGGTTTCCATCTCCATCGTAAATTTAATATCGTTGAAAATGTTGTTTAGCAGTCTGTATGTGTCTTCAATCATTGAGCGTTCGAGGGTTACGAATGCATCGTCGATATATCGTACCCAGAATTTCGGTTTGGTCGTTGGTAGCGCGATATTCTCTAATCTCTGCATGACCGCCTCTGCGATAAATCCGGATATGGGCGAACCCATTGGAATTCCTTTAAGTTGTTCGTAGATTTGGCCATTGGATTTGAAGTATGTCGACAAACATAGCTCTATGAGGTTGCATATGCTCTCCGGTTTCAATGATTCATTCGGTCGGGGATTTTCTTCTAACAGCTTTCGCAGTCTGTTTGGCTAGAGTGAGGTCAGTGGACGTGAAGAGTGCTGTGACATCAAACGAAATCATTGCTTCGTTTTCTTTTATCCTCACGTGTTTTAATTTGTTCAAGAATTGTACAGCATTGCTGATGGAATGTTCTGATCCGTCGACGAGATATCATAGCCGTTTGAATAGGTCTTCGACCAAATTGTAGTTCGGTGTGCCCGGTAGAGATTCAGTTGGTCGTAGTGGGACACCATCTTTGTATATTTTTGGTAGTCCGTGAAATTGAGCAGTGGTTGCATCTTTCGGCTGCATTTTCTAGCGCTCCTGTTTGCTTCTCTCATGCGTAGCCTCTAGCTTTTTTAGTGCGCTGTTGATTTTGTTGGCCAGTTTTTGGTGAGATCAGCATTGAGTAGGCGGTAGGTTGTTGTGCCGTTGAGCAGTTGTCAAAACTCAATTGCGACAAAATCAACCAATGGTGGGTCAGGCCAAACACGACAGGAAGCGACCAACCAGAATTCAGACCAGTAGGTCAACTCACTCTGCTATATAGGAGCAGGCATCAATCCAACTTCACCAAACGCCACATTCAAAATTATACTTTGAAACACTCACGCACTGATGTCACCTCGCCTGGTGATGAAACGTTTGCAACCTAAATGCCAAGCTCGGCGAACATATCAATACCAAAACCATCAACCCGAGCTACGAACATCATCACCACTGTTCCCAACCATCAGATTGGAGTTACTAATCAGGTTCATAGGGTTGTGTGATAAGTTACCGATTGAACAAAGCCAGCTATGCTTGCACGTGCATGAATCTATGCTAGACGAATCAAACTGAAAAAGACAATGACAATGGATTTGAAAGTGAAACAAAAACCAGGGAAAATGCGCGGGAAAGGAACTTAACCATGGCCAACCCATGACACTTCAAACGCATCTTAGCTTGTAGCGAACGAGAACTGTTTAGAAGCAATAAGGAGCAGTTAAGTGTTTTAGATTTCTGTCGAGGTTTTCGACACCTCCGCATGATGTTCTGAATAAGTATTTCACGTTTACGTTTGATATCACCCACTGCTGGTGATGTGATAACAGATTTGGTGAGTTTGATGCAAAATGGACACCCCTCTGTTCTATGGAAGCTGGATGATATTGAAACTTTGGCATTGTCTCTTAAATGGCTATTTGGGTCGAGACAATGTCATACTACGTGATCAATTATAGCTTTGATGTGACCAGTTACGTTAGGATTGAGTCTTCTCCACTAAGTCAACAGTGAAGTTGAAACCATCCCCGCTTGAACATTCCATCTGGATACATATAGTGACGGGAGTGCGGTTGTCAACTTTGTAGATCTTTGTGTGTCCCATAAAAGAGAGCAATATCCTTTGCAGTGTGCAGATGGTGACACTGCATAGTTATTTTTAACGGGTATGAAAAGGCAATCTAAGTAAAGCAGGTAGACTAATGTATAGCCCGAACGTTCAGTTCACTGCCGTGACTGTATTAGACGGGGTAAGGCCGTTTGAAACAACTGATCTTTGGTAACTAGGTCTTATTTAAAGGAGATATTGAGGAATGAAGACGACACATTCTTCTTAAAAGGCAGTCGATTATATACAGCGACGTTACATAATGCTTGTAAACCTTCCTGCAATTTTCCCTTTCAAAATCCCACTTATGAAAGAACCCTGTGGCCTACTGCCAGCCGGGCTGTACCCATTAGAATGCACACCAGTAACTTTCACATTGAAAGTATTATATTTAAAGTGATCGTTAAGTCACAGGAATAAAAGGTGGTCTGTCATACATGCAATGACTCATGCGCGGCACTAACACTACGAAATCCAAGAGGTCCCCTTTGTCAGTTGTCTAAATCTCAGTTCAGAAGTGTTATATTCTCGTAAATACTGGTCTGTTGTTTCCCGAGTTATCCTGATAATACGAATTCTAGGCCCTTTTGAACTTTGGGAGAATGGCAGTAACTGAAGACATGCTAGAGAAGGCTGGGTATTTTCATCCCGTAGAACAGCGAAAACGTCTACATATTAGTTGGACTGTGAAGATGGCAAATGAAAGGTGTGGTGTCGAATAAAGGCGAACTTCTGCAAGAAACTACGAAAGACAGCGCTTCGCTTTGTCCACTATAAATGGGTGAAGGTTTAGATCTCCGGGTGTCTGCACAATGCACGGTTGACAGTGCAAGATCATATGACCATATGCACACAACCCCAGTGACCACATTAGTCTGAAGTGTCTTATTAGGGTGTGTTTGTCCATCTTAATAGAGTTATGTAGGTTTTCGTTGTCATTTTAAAAAAGTTCTTTGCAATTTAACGTCATCGAACCCGATTTCCATTTATATGATTATTTTGACAAATATTCCAGGAGTTATCTCTTATCTACGGGGGTAAGCGAAGTGCAACCATCGTCTGCAATTCCCCGGTGGAGCTACTGGTCATGTCCCGGACAGCGTTTGCCAGCATCTTTATGAGTGCCACAGACGAAACCAAAGTAGAGCACTTGGTGTTTCTCCGTGCGCACCCACTAATTCCAGCTACAGTTGTGGACAAACTTTTACAAACTGATGAAAAAACCTTTCTGTTTACTTACTTTCGGTAAGACCAAGTGGTACCTGATCAAACATTTTTACGAATCTGAGGTTAGCGAAATTCAGCCTCGTTTTCATGAGAAAAAGTTGTCCATTTCTTGGAAATCGCACTGAGTTGGACAAACAAGTTGTCCGAGAACACATGCAAGACAGTTGTTCGAAATCATCTGTTTAGCCTGACAATAAGCGAACAGGAATGTATTCCTGATACATCGCATGTTGCCGCACTCAACGCCAAAAACAATTTTGATAACTGGGGCTTTCTGCCCCAGGAATTGATGTAAACAAAAAGACAGTTCACCTGCGACGCTTACGCGTATTCCGCTGGCTGTATTCCACATTAAATATTCACTTTGGCTCGCTTATCTGTGTGTGTATCGCAGGATTTCGCAATGTTTTTGTTGTCTTCCACCCATGCTGGGGGCCGACGACTATTATTCAGATAGGCGTTGTTGATAACATTGACGCTTTTAGTTTGCATTAAAAATGATAAACAGATTGGGAATAACACAACGTTACGAGCAAG